>PVJN01019948.1:0-36636 GCA_004026805.1 Lasiurus borealis
GTGCTGCTTTCAACTGTCCAAACAGAGAGTGAGTGGATCTTATTCAAAATTAAATTGTATGTAACTTAAAAACTAGAGTGAATTCAACCTTTGAATTTTTCATGTATTTAATTGTAAAACATTCAAACAATACATAAAATTATAGGTGGTATTAATTTATGTATTTTTCATATATAATAACTGTCACCATTTTGTTAAATTTGTTTCAGATCATGTATATCATACTTAAGACAAAAGGAAAGGTTTGGAGGAAAATAAAAATATTAATGCATTTACCACCCAGGTTAGGAAGTTAAACATTGCTAATATAGTTAAAGACCCCTGCATTCCCCTCTAAAATCCCAGAGACAATTAATACCTTGATTTTGTGGTGTCATTTGTTCACATACATATTTTTATACTTTATATATAAACATATATTAAAATTAATAAAGATTATGTTTTTAGTCTTTATAGAAATAGTATTCTATAATTTGCTTCTTTAGCTTTCATTGTTTTGAGGGTTATATTGATAACAGAGTTAGGTTGCTTGAATATATTTATTTTTGATTCTGTATAATTCTATTACATAAATATACTATAATTTATTAATCTATTTCCTATTTTCTATTGATGGATATTTGTTTTTTTGTTATTATTTTGTGATAAAACTTTCTTTTTAAAAGTTTATTTTTATTTTTTAAAGTATTTAATATGTCCCTTTTTCCCTCCCATTTATTTCTTCACCCCATTCCCACCTCTCCCCAGACCTTTACTACACTATTGTCTGTGTTCATGGGTTATCCTATCTAATAAAAGAGCAATATGCAAATTGACCATCACTCCAAGAGACAATATGGTCATCCCCATATGATCAAAGATGGCTGCCCCCATGTGGATACAAGATAGCCACCACAAGATGGCCTGCAGGGGAGGGCAGTTGTGGGCAATTAGGGGTGACCAGGCTGGCAGTTGAGGGCAGTTGGGGGGACCCAGGCCTGTAGGGTAGGGCAGTTGGGGGGACCAGGCCTACAGCGGAGGGCAGTTGTGGGCAATCAGGCAAGAAGGGAGGGCAGTTAGGGGTGACCATGCCAGCAGAGGAGGGCAATTGGGGGAGGGCAGTTAGGAGGGACCAGGCCTACAGGGGAGAGCAGTTGCGGGGGACCAGGCCTGCGGAGAAGGGCAGATGGGTGGGACCCAGGCTTGTAGAGGAGGGCAGTGGGGGGACCAGGCCTGCAGGGGAGGGCAGTTGTGGGCGATCAGGCCAGCATGGAGGGCAGTTGGGGTGACCAGACCAGCAAGGGAGGGCAGTTGAGAGGGACCCAGGCCTGCAGGGGAGGGCAGTTGTGGGGGGCCAGGCCTGCAGGGGAGGGCAATTATGGATGATCAGGTAAGCAGGGAGAGAAGGGGGGGGGACCAGGCCTACAGGGGGTGCAGTTGTAGGTGATCAGGCCAGCATGGAGGGCAGTTAGGGGTGACCAGGCTGGCAGATAAGGGCAGTTGTGGGAGACCAGGCTAGCCAGGAGGGCAGTCGAGGGGGACCCAGGCTTGCAGAGGAGGGAAATTGGGGGGGGTACCAAGCCTGTAGGGGAGGGTAGTTGTGGAAGACCAGGCCTGCAGGGGAGGGCTTTGGGTGGAGGGGAAGCCAGACCTGCAGGGGAGAGCAGCTAAGGGTGACTCTGCCAGGAGGGGAGGGAAATTAGGCATCGATCAGGCTTGCAGGGGAGTGGTTAGGGGGTGATCAGGCTTGCAGGCAGAGCAGTTAGGGGCAATCAGGCAGAGGCAGGCAAGCGGTTGGGAGCCAACAGTCCTGTATTGTGAGAGGGCAGTGGGACATCCCTCAAAGGGTCCCAAATTGGAGAATGTGCAGGCTGGGCTGAGGGACACCCCCAACCCCCATGCATGAATTTTGTGCACCAGGCCTCTAATGTGCATATATGCCTGTAAGTTATTTGGTTAATGTCTATCCACTACCTACTTTCTTCTGAAATACATTAGTTTGTTGCAGGCTTCAGTGTCTCTGGTTCTTTTTTTTTTTTTTTTTCATCAGGTTTGTATAATTTTAAAAACTTGGATTATTTAGGGAAACTTACAGAAATCAAACTTTTAAAGTGTAGCAATACCATTTATTTCCCTTTGATTTTTTTCTATTAAATTATATAAAAATTAAAATAGTATTTATTAAACATATCATCCATAGCATGATCTCCTTTCTATAAATATATATTGTTACTTGTTTTTTCTATCTGTATATATGCATAGAAAAATGTCTGGAATAATGTTTACTTAATGTTAATGATACTCATTTTTAGGTGAGAAAATATGGGATCATTTTTCAAGGTTTTAATTTTATATTTTTATATTTGTTACTTTTTAAAAATTATTTATTGATATTAGAGAGAAAGGAAGGGATTGAGTGAGGGAGGGATAATGGGAGAAAAAGAAGGAAGGAAAGAAAAGAAAAGAAACCAAGATGGCGGCATAGGTGAACACTTAAACTGCTGCCTCACACAACATTTTCAAAACTACAGCTAAAAGATAGAACATACATCATCCAGAACCACAGGAAAGCTGACTGAGTGGAAATTCTAAAACTAGAAGGAAAGAGAGGAGCACACAGAAACTCAGAAGAGCTGCAAAAAGCTGAGGTATGGAGAGACGCGTGTGGAGAGGACTGGCAGCTGAGTGCCTGGCTGGCTTTCTCTAGCAGGAGGGAGACGGAAACTCCCGACTGCACTGATCCTCAGTTCCGGGCAAGATCCTGGGGTCCCAGACTCATACTGGAGGAGTTTGGACTGTCTGTAAAAAAGAGGAGCGCACAGAAACTCAGGGGAGCTGTAAAAGGCGGAGGTCTAGAGGTGCATGCACGAGTGCACGCAGAGGACTAACTGCTGATTGTGCCACTTGCTATCTCTAGTGGAAGGAAGATGGAACCTTCCAACTGCGCCAAACTCCAATTCTGACTGCACTGAACTTCAGTTTTGGATGAGACCCTGGGGATGCAGACTCATACAGGAGGAGTCTGGACTGTCAGGAAAAGAGAGGAGCACATGGAAACTCAGGGGATCAGAGAAAGACAGAGGTCTGGAGGTGCTCATGCACACACAGAGAGGACTACAGCGATTACTGAGGGACACAGACCCAGGGGCCTCATAGGGCAGGGTTGATGGGAAGTCAAGGCTGTCTGGTCAGCCCTGAGACTCTGCCCCATCCAAACTGAGCACAGAGGCTTTTGCAAATTTGGAAGTCTTGTCTCATAAGGCTGACTCCAGCACAGAAGTTCTCTTGGCATAGACACAGCTGATCCTCACAGCCAATTGGCCTGGAGGTCAATTTCCCCAGTGATACCAACAACAGTCAAGACTTAACTAACACAAGTCTGTACACACAGTCCATAAAGGAGTGCACCAAGAGTGTCCACCTCAGGTAACTGGGGAGACTGAGCCACTGGGCCATATAGAATACCTACCACACAAAGTCACTATCAACTCAGGGAAGCAGCGAACATGCAGAGACAAAGGAATAGGTCACAAACAAAAGAAATGGAGTAAAACAAATGACTGGATATAGAGTTCACAACCACGGTTATAAAGTTTTTCAAGAATTTCCTAGAAAAGGCCGATAAATTTAGCAAGACCCTTGAGGATATGAAAAAGGTTCAACTAGAAATTAAACATATACTGACTGAAATAAAAAATACTATACAGAGACCTAACAGCAGACTAGAGGAATGCAAGAATCAAGTCAAATATTTGAAATACCAAGAAGCAAAAAACACTGAACTGGAAAAGCAAAAGGAAAAATGCCCCCCCAAAATTTGAAGATAGTATAAGGAGCCTCTGGGACAATTCAAGCGTACCAACATCTGAATTATGGGGGTGCCAGGGGAAGAAGAGAGAGGATACTGAAAACCTATTTGAAGAAATAATGACTGAAAACTTCCCCCACCTGGTGAAAAATAGATTTACAAGTCCAGGAAGTGCACAGAACCCTAAACAAAAGGAATCCAAAGAGAACCACACCAATACACATCATATTTAAATTGCTAAGAGCAGCCCTAGCCGGCTTGGCTCAGTGAATAGAGCATCAGTCTGCAGACTGAAGGGTCCCAGGTTCGATTCTGGCCAAGGGCACATGCCTGGGTTGTGGGCTTGATCCCTAGTGGGGGGCGTGCAAGAGGCAGCCAATCAGTGATTCTCTGTCATCATTGATGTTTCTCTCTGAAATTAATAAAGAAATATATTTAAGAAAGAAAGAAATAAAATGCCTAGAGCAAAAGAGAGAATATTAAAAGCAGCAAAAGAAAAACAATTATCTACAAGGGAGCACCCATACCATTGTCAGTTGATTTCTCAACCAAAGTTATGCAGGCCACGTGGGAATGGCAAGAAATATACAAACTGATGAATAGCAAGAACCTACAACCAAGATTACTTTATCCAGCAAAGCTATCATTCAGAATTGAAGGGCAGATAAAGAGTTTCATAGATAAGAAAAAGCTCAAGGAGTTCATCAACACCAAACCAGTATTATATGAAATGCTGAAAGTTACTCTTTAAGAAGAGGAAGAAGAAGAAAAAGGTAAAGATAAAAATTATGAACAACAAATACATGTCTATCAACAAGTGAATCTAAATATCAAGTGAATTAAAAATCTGATGAACAGAATAAACTGGTGAATATAATCGAATCAAGGGCATAGAAAGGGAGTGGACTGACAATTCTCAGAGGAAAGAGGTGTGTGTGTGGGGTACGAGAAGAGTGGACAAAAATTGTACACCTATGGATGAGGATAGTGGAGGGGAGGTAAGGGTAGAGAGTAAGTTGGGGATCTGGTAGAGGATGGTTATGGGGGGGAAAAGAGGAGCAATTGTAATAATCTGAACAATAAAGATTTATTAAATTAAAAAGAAAGAAAAGAAAGAATGGAAGATGAGAGGGAGGGGCGGGGGAAAGGAAGATTTTTGACTGGGGATCAAACTATCAGCCCTGACATATTGGGATGATGCTTTAACCAACTGAGCAACCCAGCCAGGGCCATTGGTTACATTCTTCATAATGAATATTAGGATTTTAATAAAAACCAGTAGAGTGATACTTTTCTCGAAGAGAAACTAAAAGTGACTATTCTAAGATATTTTTTAAGATATTGAATGTGATTAAGCTACAAAACAAGAGTATAGTTGATTTATCTTTTTGGCTTTTTTTTTTTGCTATAAAATGTATTCATGCTATAAATGAAATACTATAATGATACAGCTTTGTTAAAATATGAATTTAAAAAATCAATTAGGTAAAGAAAAGGAAGAGTTAGGAATGTTCTTTTATTTAATTACTAGAGGCCCGGTGCATGGATTTGTGTAGTGGTGGGTACCTCAGCCTGACCTGTGCCCATTCGCAATTCGGGACCCAGGCCTGCGGGGTTGAAACCTGCAGTGCAACATACCCTGAGGGGTGAACTAGTACATCTGGCGCCTGTTGGCCTGTTGGTCAACTGAGTAGTGTTTCCCCTGGGGGAGTACACCAGCCACCAGGGGTCAGCTCCTGCGTTGAGCATCTTGTCCCTAGTGGTCAGTGTGCATCATAGCAACCGATCTAACTGTTGACCGGTTGCTTAGGGTTTTATATATATTGATTATTTCCCTTTGAGTACCTATCTTTAATTTCACATGATTAAATAAAAAGTGAGTTATGGTATATATAGTTTAAGTTTCTTGAGTATAATGCCATCTTTAGGTTATTTATACTGTGTAGAAGAGGTTTTCAGGAATCATTAGAAACTTCCATTAGATTTCTTCCATTCTTGTCCCAGGGCTATACAGCCCAACCCTCCTTCCTGAGTTCTCATATGCATAATAGGCTCAGATATGAGATTTGTTCACCTAGGTGCCTATCCATATGCATGTCAGATGTAATGAGCATCTCCAAGCTAGACTCTATCATAAATAGAAGAGTGCAAGATATTCTGTCCTGTCATTTTGGTGAAAATATGATCTATTTGTTTTGTAGGTATGACCTTGCTTCTAGGGAGTGGCTTGCACTGAACCGTTCTGTGAACAATGTGGTTATTAGATATGGCCATTCTTTAGCATTATACAAGGTAAAATGTCTTTACTCTACTGAACTAGAAACTCAACTCTTCCATAGTGACTTTTTCATATTATGTGGTTGAAAAGCTATTTCATGTTGTTTCTCCCTCCCCACCCCAACCTTTTGGTTGTAAAATACATACCACATAAAAATTACCATCTTTGCTATTTTTAAGTATAAATTTCAGTGATATTAAATATATTCATAATGTGCAACTATCGCCACCATCCATCTCTGTAATTTCATCTAAGAAAATTGCAGCTTATGCCCATTAAACACTTAAGTTCTCATTTCTTCCTCCCTTAGCCTCTGATAAGTACCATTCAGCTTTTTTCTTTTCTCTCTATGATTTTGACTTCAGTGTCGTTTTTTAATTGAGGGAAAACTTTATATTTGGAAGTATGTATATATAGAGAGGAAGAGGGAGAGAGAGATAGGAACATCAGTGATGAGAGAGAATCATTGATTGGCTGCCTCCTGCATGCCTCCTATTGGGGATCAAGCCTGCAATCCGGGCATGTGCCCTTGTCTGGAATCGAACCCAGGACCCTTCAGTCCACAGGCTTCCACTGAACCAAACTGCCTAGGACTGGAGGGGTTTATATTTGGCTAATGTACAAGTGGAAGTTAAAGTTGAAACAAATTTAACATGAGAAATTTTAATGGATTCAAATTGAATAGGATATTATGATTGTGGTACTAGATCAGTGGTTCTCAACCTTCTTAAGGCCGCGACCCTTGCATACAGTTCCTCATGTGGTGGTGACCCCCAACCATGAAATTTTGCTACTGTTATGTATCGTGGTGTAAATATCTGCATTTTCCGATGGTCTTAGGCGACCCCTGTGAAAGGGTCGTTCGACCCCCAAAGGGGTCACGACCCACAGGTTGAGAACCGCTGTGCTGGATGGTTAAAAAGTAATGTAATATAGTGTGATTCATGTTTATGTTTCTTATATTAGCAAGGTTAGCCAAGAATAGCCACATTGCAATGTAACTAAATAATTATTTTCATTTCCTTGTTTTTGTGGTTTATGGTAGGATGAAGGAACTTTTCAACTTTATTTTTCCAATCGTTTTGTCACTGTAGTAAAGGTTTTGCATGAGGAAGTCCAAGAAAAGTGGCAAATTAGAGATGTAGAATATGATTTATTTTATTTTGTTTCTTTTGGCATTTTTTTCCTTGACATTCACTGAAAGCTGCATTTCACTAACACTTTTTAAGCTAAGAATAATACTGAGGTTTTGAACTGCTCTTTTTCTGTTCTCAGATTTAATCCTTTCAATGTTTTTAGAGTTTTGTTCACATTTTTCCCCAGGATAAAATTTACATGTACGGAGGAAAAATTGATTCAACAGGGAATGTGACCAATGAGTTGAGAGTGTTTCATATTCATAATGAAACATGGGTGTTGTTAACCCCAAAAGCAAAGGAGCAGTATGCAGTTGTTGGGCACTCCGCACACATTATCACGTTGAAAACAGGCCGAGTGGTCATGCTGGTAATCTTTGGTCACTGTCCTCTCTATGGGTACATAAGCAATGTACAGGAATATGACTTGGGTAGGTATATTTTTCCAGTGACATTTTATTGAATGTGAAATTTAAAACTTTGCCCTAATTATTATGGCTTTTTTACAGTTCAGCCTAACCTTGGCCTAGTACTTTCTCTTGAAATGCAGTTAACATTGATGTATTATTAGTGAAATTCAGATTATGGTGCTGTTATGTAGTATACAATATATTTGTTACTGTCAATTTGGCACAGAGTCAGAGATGGAACTAAATGCTTTAGGAACTGAAAATAAAATAAATAAAAATAATTCAAAACAACGCATTCTGAAAAAAAATATTTGTTTAGCTCTTTAGAGATTGATTTAGGGGAGCATTATTTTATTTTATCTGTTATTGGATAGGAGTATCAGCTATAACTTATATTTTAAGAAAGCAAGCCCATACATCTGTTTATTGACATGGGGAATTAAGTGTTCAATTGAGGGGACTCTGACTCTTAAACTTAATGTAATTCTTTTCCAATATGGTGTATTAGAACATTAAAGCTTTTAACAAATTGAAGTTTGGCACCTGACTTTATTAGTTTTAGGTGGCCTTCCTTTAAAAATAAAGTGATAAAAAAGTTATATATATGAAGTCTCCCAGAATCTCTTCTCTTGTCCTAAACTATTTGGTGGTTTTAAGTATTAGAGAAGAGGAGCCTGCAACATTTGCCTTTAACTGTTTTCCATTTTCAGATAAGAATACGTGGAGTATATTACATACCCAGGGTGCTCTTGTCCAAGGGGGTTATGGCCATAGCAGTGTCTATGACCACAGGACTAGAGCAGTCTATGTTCATGGAGGCTACAAGGCTTTCAGCGCTAATAAATACCGGCTCGCAGATGATCTCTACAGATATGATGTGGACACCCAGATGTGGTAGGTGCTTTTTCTTCAGCTTTCATTTTAAGGTGTGGGAAAATGTGCTCGATATTTTTTAAGATATATATTTATTGATTTCAGAGAGGAAGGGAGAGAGAGAGAAGATAGAAACATCAATGATGAGAGAGAATCATTGATTGGCTGCCTCCTGCTCGCCCCTACTGAGGATCAAGCCCACAACCCAGGCATGTGCCCTTGACCAGAATCAAACCCAGGACCCTTCAGTCCACAGGCCAACACTATCTCCACTGAGCCAAACCAGCTAGGGCAATGTGCTATGTTTTTTTTCTTTAGGCCCAGCAGGTAATTCTCTTAGGTCTTATAAAGAAATTGGGAAAAAAGCAGAAGGTAATAAAGTAGCTAGTATTTATTTTGTTACATTATTCTATAATCTTGTAGTAGGTTGATCAAGATAATGCTTGTTTTTTTAATCGTTTTCGATTTTCAGATACTCAGTACCACTGTAAAATTTTAGCTCTTCAGAACCCTAAAGAATATATTATTTTGAGTTTACGTACACTGTTGTAGTAAAGTAGAATATATCCATTTCACCTTCTCTTTTTCCTTTTTATCTTTTATTGATGCCCAGGTGTCTCATCAATGGGGTCAGTTATTGGCATCATTCCATGAAGCACCAAACAGAGATTGTCTCAGTACCTAAAAAATTAAAGCTCTCCTCATTCTAAACCATATATTGGTCTTTATAAAGTATGCTAATTTTAATAAATGTAAAGAAATTTGAGATATGAATAACATAATTAAGAAGCAAGTTTTTCTTCTTTTTGTATTTCCCTACATCCTTGAGACGATACTGTGGATACAGTTTTATATTCTGTCATTTTCAATGGCTGTGTAATACTCCATTGTGTAGGTGTACTGAGCCTGTACAGTTGGAAATTTTGGTTTCTAGCTTTTGTTTTACTGATAAAGCATTGTGCATAAGCTTCTATTTGTTTTTCATATGATTCCTATCCAGAAACTACAATGATAAGGTCATCAATTTTTAAGGCTCTTAATATATTTTTGTCAAATTCTCGTAAGTCTTTACTTATTTTTAAGAAAGTTATATGTAGGGGAAAATCCAGGAGTATTTGAACATTTGGATGTGAATGTAAGAAAATGGTTATGTGCCCTAGCCAGTTCTCAGTGGATAGAGCAATCAGTGGTTCTCATCATTGATGTTTCTCTCACTCCCTCTCTCTTCCTCTCTGAAATCAATAAAAATATATTTAAAAAAAGAAAGTGGTTATGTTGCCCTGGTTAGTTTGGCTCAGTGGTTAGAGTGTTAGTCCTTGTACCAAAGCGTATATACTTGGGTTATAGGTTCAATTCCTGGCATAACCAGTCCATGTGTTTCCTTCTCTCTATCTCTATCTCTACCTCTACCTCTACCTCTACCTCTATCTCTATCTCTATCTCTATCTCTATCTCTGTCTCTGTCTCTGTCTATCTCTATCCTCTCTTTACACTTCTTTCCCCCCCCCCCCAATTCCTTTTCACTGTCTCTAAAAATCAATGGCAAAAATATCTTTGGGTGCAGATTAACAGAAAACTAACAAACAAAAGGTTATGTTTTCATTAGCGAATAGGTGGTAAGTATTGTAAAAAACTAAACTTGTATTTATTATTTTTAAATCTCAAAAGGACCATTCTTAAGGACAGCCAATTTTTCCGTTACTTGCACACAGCTGTGATAGTGAGTGGAACCATGCTGGTGTTTGGAGGAAACACACATAATGACACATCCATGAGCCATGGTGCCAAATGCTTTTCTTCAGATTTCATGGCTTATGACATTGGTAAGTTTCCCCAAGACACTTGATTTTCAAGAGTCTTTTTTGTCTATAAGGAACATTTTAAAGAAAATGGAAAATATTGCTAGTTTAAAATGGTCAGGCCATTTGAAAAAGGCCTGAACAGTATTTTTATGTTAATTTGACTAATGTTACATCTATTAAAAAACATGACTTCTTTATTAAATTTTTTTTAAGTCACTCCTTTAATTAGTTGAATGTAAGTTGAATGTTAATTTTTGAGGATGAGTTGGGATAACTGGGCTCTCCTGTGCTACAGATATAGTGTCATATAGTTGTTGACCACCAGCATTGTGTAAAGTTGGTTCCCTAGGTACCAATTTCACATTCTTTTAAAAATTCTAGTGTGGTAATACATTTTTCCAGAAGAGGGCAGTATTTGTTCATGCAGAATCAATGCTAACTTATTCTCTTGGATAAATATCATTGGATGTTCACTTCTGTGCCAGCCACTGAGCTTCTATATTGCCCTTGGCCTCAAAGGTTTGGAGGTAGAGAACCGAGTATACACTTTAATTGCAATTTATGGTGTTACTTGCTCTAAGATGAAAGTATGAGAGTATTCCTAACATATAGGAAAAAGAGTTATAGTTGGGGAAAGCCTTTTTGAGAAGGTGTCCTTAGGCTGGGTCCTGAGGAACACTGGAAAGTCAGCTAAGTGAAGTTAGGTGGACTTCTCAGGTGGAGGTAAAAGGGGACCATGCCATACTTGAGGCCTGTAAATAGTTTTGGCTGTATTATAGCTGCATATAGGAAAGGAATGTCTTCCACTGAACTAGAGACCCAAGCAGTTATCAGACTGATCCTGAAAGACCTGTGATGTCATGATGAGGAGTTTAGGCTTACAGAGGAGGTGACAGAATCGTATTTGGTTTTAGGAAGATCTCTTTGTGGCATGTGATGAGTAGTTAGGAAGGGGCAAGATGGAAGTTTTAAGGCTGAAGTCTTGAGGAGGGTTTGAACTAAGGCTGTGGAAGGGGCAATGAAGATGATAAAGAGATAGATGGTTTTGATAACTCGTGAGGACTTGAGGATTATCTGGGGTATAGTTTGAGGGAGATAAAAGCATCTTGATTCCCAGGTATCTAGTGTAGAACCACGGTAGATGGTGCTTTTTACCAAGGCTGGAAATAGAAGTATGGATGGGATCTAGGACAAGGTAAGTAAGATGAATTTGGGAGAATGTTCAGCTGGAGATGACTATGGGATGGAGCAATGCCGAGATCAGTGGGAAGCTCCAAGATAAAATTCTGTAGGGGACAAATGTCATCAGGGATGAGCAAAGAGCCAGAGGACAGATTGATGGATAAAAGTGTCAGAAATAGCATGCAGACTACGAAAGCATGTAGGAGGAGTAGGAGGAAAGTGAGGCAAAATTGGCATCCTACAAGGGAGCTGTTAACAATGGCTGCAAAGGGATTAAAATAAGTCCTTGAGAGTCTTTCAGATTTAGCAACAGAGGTTATTTATTATTAGAGTCCCGGTGCATGGATTCATGCATCAGTGGGGTCCCTCGGTGGAGCCTGTGAGGATTGGGCTGAAACCGGCAGTCCAGTGCCACCTGCTGCTCCTGCCTGCTGCTCCTGCTCATCCCAGCCCCACTGGCTCTGCTGCCACCACTCAGTGGGCTCACTGCCACTCTACTGTGGTCTCTGGGCTGCAGCAGCTGGCCATGAGCCCTGCATCTGGCACCCATAGGTCAGCTGAGCGGTGCTCCTGCTGTGGGAGCACACTGACCATCAGAGGGCAGCTCCTGCATTGAGCATCTGCTTCCTGATGGTCAGTGCACATCATAGTGACTGGATGACTGGTCATTTGGTCATTCAGTTGCTCAGTTGCTTAGGCTTTTATATAGGTAGGTAGATAGATAGGTAGGTAGGTTGTAGGTAGGTAGGTAGATAGATAGATAGATAGATTCTTTAGACATGGATGAGTAATTCAGATTGCAGGAGGCTAAAAACATAAGATGACATCTGCACAATGAATATTGACTATTTTAATTAAAAAAATTATCTGAGAGTTGAGCATCTTCTTGGGCATCTTTATTTATTTATTTATTTATTAAATATATTTTATTGATTTGTTTTGAAGAAAGGAAGGGAGAGGGATAGAGAGCTAGAAACATCCATGAGAGAGAAACATCGACCAGCTGCCTCCTGCACAACCCCCACTAATGATGTGCCCATAACCAAGGTACATGCCCTTGATTGGAATTGAACCTGGAACCCCTCAGTCTGCAGACCGATGCTCCATCCACTGAGCCAAACCAGTCCGGGCTATTTTTAATTTTAAACATATCTTTTTATTATTGATTTTGGAGAGAAATGAAGGGAGAGGGTAACAGAGATAAACATTGATGTGAGAGGGCAACATCTTCTGGCTGCCTCCCACATGCCCTGACCAGGAATTGAACATGTAGCCCCTCAGTACACGGGTCACTAATCAACCAGTTGAGCCACACTGGTCAGGGTTTGGGCATATTTAAATGCTGTGATGAAAGCCAGTGCACTAAGAAGAAAGGGTCTTTGCTACACTGTAGTTTTAGGGAAGGAAGCAAGATGGGTTGGCAGGAAGCCTCTGTTCTCCATGTGAGGAAGACCACAGAGTCTGGGCTGGTAGGAGAAGGAAATGAAAGCTGTTGTCGACAACCTAGGTGCCATCAGCAGATGAGTGGTTCAGAAAACTGTGGTACATCTACACAATGGGATACTATGCTGCCATAAAAAAGAAGGAATTCTTAGCATTTGCAGCAACCTGGATGGAACTGGAGAGCATTATGCTAAGTGAAATAAGCCAGTCAATGAAAGAAAAACAACACATGATCTCAGTCATTTATGGATAATAAAGAACATTATAAACTGATGAACAAAAAGATAGATACAGAGGTAGTAAAGCATCAAACAGACTGTCAAATTATAGCAGGAAGGTTAGGGAGAGGTGGGATAGATAAGAGATCAACCAAAGGACTTGTATGCATGCATATAAGCATAACCAATGAACACAAGACACTGGGGGGTTAGGGTATGCCCAGGGGGGGCGGGTAGCAATGGGAAGATATGTATACATGTAACACATTAATAAAAAAAATTAAAAACAAAAGCTGTTGTCGTCAAGGTTAAATAAATGTCTGGATTGCTTAGGGCGCGTGAATGTCTTAAGTATTTAGCAGCATACAGCGTGTGCCACTTTGGTATGGTTTACCAGCAAGAGAAGTTGATAGAATGGATCAGAACAATCTAGAGAAGGACTTTTATTTTATTTCATTTTATTTTTCTTACCCGAGGATATGCTTTTTATTGATTTTAGAGAAAGGGAGAGAGAGAGAAATATCTATGTGAAAGAGAAACATTGATTGGGTTACCTTCTGTACCCTTACCTGCCCTGATTAGGGATCATTGGATTGGCAATCCAGGTATATGACCTGACCAGGAATTGAACCCACCACCTTTCAGTGGACAGGATAATGTGTCAACATATTGAGCCACACTAGCCAGGGCTCTACAAAAGGACTTATGAAAATTTAAAGAAAGTTTGAATTTTTATTTTAAGTTTCAATTTTCCACCTGTATTTTCCTATTTTAATTAGCATTTGGGCAAGTCAATATAGACTGGAAAATAATTGTGGGACCCACATGTTTTACTCCCATAAGGTCTGAAAATTTTGCTTAAGTAAAAAAAAAAATTCTAGTGAGTGAAATTGATAGGCAACAGAGTGAGTGGTGTGGGTGTCAGGGATGTTGGATTTGCTAATTAGAATTACCATGTGGTCCTGCCTTTCTTCCATACCTTGCTATTCTGCTGCTGCTGCATTTTACCTCAGAAATGAAGGTGTAACTCAGAAAAAGCAAGGGAAACATTTTATGTGATTGTGTTTGTGCAGTCTTCTTCCCAAAGAAAATGCCACTTTCTACTGATGATGAATGGCAGTCTAATTTGAAATATGTTTTTCTTGCTCCTAGCTTGTGACCGCTGGTCAGTGCTTCCCAGACCTGATCTGCACCATGATGTCAACAGATTTGGTCACTCAGCAGTCCTACACAACAGGTAATTGGAAAAGAAGTGCTTGTTCCCTTTCTCTTGGGTTTAAAATGAAAATGAAGTAAAATAATGAAGAAATGGAATTGGGTTTGCATATTATTCTCGGCATTTTCCCACCTTGTTCGTTTTTCACAGAATTATGTAGGCGTGAATCTCCTGATTAATATTTAAAATATTTGATGTGCATTGGAGTTTCTCTTAATGCCATATGTTTTTGTTGTTGTTAGCATGCAGGAGTATGCTATGTTTGATGTTGTCTGAATGCATGGGACCACAAAAGTTATGTGCAGTTACTGCTTTATGCCCTCTGTCATTTGCTAATGTTCATGGAACTTAAGTCTGAATGGTAAGGAGATCTGAAAAAGAGAGAGAGGGCACATCAGATAGGAGAGCATAAGGTAGGGGAACGGAGATGGGGAGATTGTGAAGCTTCATGTAGAACAAGTTTATAGTCTCTAATAATGTGAAGTCTGTATTGCATTGGTTGAAATGCTGGCCCAAACCAACAGTGCTCTTTATCAGCCTGCCCTGGAGAAGACTTTGTTAATATAAGGGCATTTCGGAGTGGCGTTTCCAATGTTCCTTACACTATACTTTAAAGATTTTTTATTTGTTAAACAGCCTAATCATGTTAATTTTTCTCATTTTGTTTCTTCTGTTATTACTATTTACTTCACCTTTTACAATTTTAGGCCATGCCCTGGCTGGTGTGGCTCAATGGATTTGAATATACCATTGGTCAGGACACATACCTAGATTGTGGGTTCAATCCCCACATGCATACAGAAGGCAACCAATGGATGTTTCTCTCAAAGAAAAAAGAAGGCATTTTGGTTATAAGGTGTTTAAGTATGGATCTTTTTTGTGTCAATCTTGGAGTTGGTTGAGTTTGTTTTTTTAATATATTTTGTTGATTTTTTACAGAGAGGAAGGGGGAGGGACAGAGAGCAAGAAACATCGATGAGAGAGAAACATCAATCAGCGGCCTTCTGCACACCCCCTACTGGAGATGTACCCGCAACCAAAGTACATGGTCCTTGACCAGAATCGAACCTGGGACCTTTCAGTCCGCAGGCTGATGCTCTATTCACTGACTCAAACCAGTCTTGGCTGGTTGAGCTTTACGGGTGTATAGATTAGTCATTTTATTAAAATTTGTGGAAGTTTTCACCCATTTTAAAAGATATTTTTATTGATTTCAGAGAGGAAGGGAGAGGGAGATAGAAACATCAATGCTGAGAGAGAATCATTGGTCAGCTGCCTCCTGCTGCCTTGTGCTCACCCCCTATTGGGGATCGAGTCTGCAACCCGGGCATGTGCCCTTAACTGGAATAGAACCCAAGGCCCTTCAGCCCACAGGCCTGTGCTCTATCTAATGAGCCAAATCAGCTCGGGTGAGACAGTTTTGATTGATTGTTTTGTTTCTTCTGTATGGGTCACATTTTTTTGTTTCTTTGGATAGCTTGTAATATCTTGTTGAAAACTAAATATTTTTGGTAATATATTATAGCAAATATGGATTCTGATGCCTCCACCATCACCACCAACTATTGTTTTTATTGTTTATTTAGTGGCTTACCTAGACTAATTCTGTGGAGTCTGTTTGTTGATTTTTCTAGTTGTTTTTTCTTGTTTTTATTTTTCAAACTGACTTCCTAGGAATTGCCTCTAGGTCATTGTTGTTTAGTAATCAGACAGTGGTTTTGCTTAAACAATTTAAGTTAATAAGGATTATATTCTTTGCTGCTGGATCTGTTAAAAAATAGATAGCCCTAGCTTTCTATTACCTCTGAGCTGCTTGCAGCCTTGTTCAAACAGCATTCCAAACCACCAGAGACTTACATCATCATGTTTCCAAAGGTGAATTGGGCATGACTTTAAAAGGCTGAAAATCTTGACACTGGATCGAAGGAGGACTTTCACTTCTGGCATTAGTCAATGAAGTTTCCCATTAAAAGACAACTAAAAGTACACAGTAAGAATTTAACAAGATAATGAAGAAATACTGAACAGAAAATAAGTGATGAGTTGTCTGGCCTGCATGGCTCAGTGATTTAGCATCAACCTAGGAACCAGGAAGTCAGAATTCTATTCCCAGTCAGAGCACATGTATGGATTGTGGGCCCAATCCCCAGTGTGGGGCATGCAGAAGGCAACCGATCAATGATTTTCTCTCAGCATTGATGTTTCTATTTCTCCCTCTTCCTTCCTCTCTGAAATCAGTAAAAATACTTAAAAATTCTATATAATGAATATGCAATATGCAAATTGATCCTCAACCCTCGCACAAGATGGCCACCCCCATGTGGTCAAAGATGGCTGCCACAAGATGGCTGGCAGAAGAGGGCAGTTGGGAGTGACCAGGCCTGCAGGGGAAGGTAGTTGCAGCGGGGGGAGGTCAGGCTGTCAAGGGAGGGCAGTTAGAGATGACCAGGCCAGCAGGAGAGGGCAGTTAGGGGCAACTGGACCCATAGGGGAGGACACTTGGGGGAAATTGGGCCAGCAGAGGAGCAGTTAGGCATTGATCAGGCTAGCAGGGGAACAGTTAGGGGTGATCAGGCTGCAGGCAGGTGAGTGGTTGGGAGCCAGTAGTCCCGGATTGTGAAAGGGATGTTCGACTGCCAGCACTTGGACATCCCCGAAGGGATTCCA
The DNA here is from genome assembly GCA_004026805.1 of Lasiurus borealis. Taxonomy (NCBI): domain Eukaryota; kingdom Metazoa; phylum Chordata; class Mammalia; order Chiroptera; family Vespertilionidae; genus Lasiurus; species Lasiurus borealis. Next base: position 17,013 of record PVJN01019948.1, read on the forward strand.
GATTGGAGAGGTGCAGGCTGGGTTGAGGGACCCCGCTCCCTCTTGTGCATGAATTTCATGAACTGGGCCTCTAGTAAAAAGAGATGAATAGAGTTGAAAGAGATAAATTGAGCTGCTTTAGCCAATGGGAGTTTCCTCATCCAGTTGAAGCAGCTGAGAGGTGCAGCTGACTCTTAGAGGCCAAGGATCAGAAATCAGAGATTTCTTTATACATAGTACATGTCAACTAGGTATTTCTGAAAAAATATGTAAATGAATAGGATGGTTTGGATTTTGTTCTTTTTAGAAACAGAGACTATGACTGATTCTATTAGATTTTTCTTCTACCCTTAGACTAAGAACAAATTAAACTCATTATTACATGTTAATATGCAAGGGGTAATAGACCCAATTTTAATATTAATTAAAATTTAATAATAATTTTAATGTTAATATTAATTTAATATTAATGCTAGCAATTTAATATAGTCTTAAAATAGAAAAAGAGATTTTAGGTAAAATGAGGATAAATTATGTACTGTGGGGTATTTTTTTTTTTTAATGTTAAAACTTTTTATTATGGAAATTTGAAACCCTAACCCATTCCAGCTTATTTTGAAGTTCCCTGGCATAAAATTTCATCAGAATATAGTTGGTTATCATTTTTTGTGGTGTAATTATACTCTATAAAGTCACCACAAACACTGAATTAGAGAATATTGAATTTTTACCGCCAGGGAAATACAGGGTTAGGTTCTTGCAAGTCTCTTGCATTTTCATCAACTAACCAATTTATAATCTTGTTTTATGTGTATTTCTGTTTAACAACACACCTTATTTAATATATATTGTTGATTCATTAACATTGAGCTCATAGTCAACAGCACTATGACTCATGCTTGAATGACTTATCTAATGCATGTACTAGTATTTTCTCTATAAGACAAAACTGGACAACACTTCAACACTATGAAGTGGTTTGGGGCCATTTAAAACAACAGAATCACCAACATAAAGCACAAACGTGCAAAAAACACATGATTAGCCCTAGCCGGTTTGGCTCAATGGATAGAGCGTTGCCTGTAAACTAAAGGGTCCCAGGTTCAGTTCCAGCCAAGGGCACATGCCTGGATTGCAGGCTCAATCCTCCTTAGTAGTGGGTGTGTGAGAGGGAGCCATCATCATTGATGTTTCTGTCTTTATATCCCTCTCCCTTCCTCTCTGAAATCAATCTTATGTATAAAAGGCTAGTAGGCAAAGTGTCTCTTGGAGTTCGACTGTGAGTTCAATTGCCTGCTATGATGTGTGCTGACCACCTGGGGGTGGCGTGGAACAGGGCGGGCGACCAGTGGTGGCGCTGGGGTGCTGAGGGTGCAAGGGAAGGAGGAGAGGGGAGGCAGGGAACCTGATTGGCCCTGATCGCCAACCAGGTCTAGGGACCCTACTCAGGCACAAATTTTGTGCACTGGGCCTCTAGTAAGAAATATTAAAAAATAAAACAGGAAACACATGACACCAAATAAACTATCAAAAGGACACTTGTATATAGTATGAGAACTGAAACAGGAAAAGAGCATCATCTTGTTTGACCTCACCTGGAAATGTGATGTTGGACAACTCAAATTTTTCTGTGTGTGTATGTCTGCAAGTGACAGCAAATGTGCTACAAGTAGTGGTTTTGGTGTCAGAAATAAATTTTAACAACTGGATATATTCATAAATATGGAATCTATAAATAATGAGGTTTGATTGGATATATTTTAAAGATAAAGACTTTTTAAAAACATACAACCATAATACAATTAACACACTTTAAAAAATGAATAATAATTTACTACTACTCATTGTTCGTATTTCCCAATTGCCTCATAAATTTTATTTTTTCCTAATTTTATTTTTTTATTATTTTTTAAATCATTTTTTTATTTTTCAAATACAGTTGATATACAGTGATTAAATCATTATATACCTTACTAAAGTGGTCATCCCGATAAATTTCATACCCATCTGACACCATACATAATTATTAGAATATTATTGGTATATTTCCTGTGCCGTACAACCCCATGACTTGTCTTTAACAACCAATTTGTAGTTCTTAATCCCTTCATCTTTTTCACCCATCCTTCTTAACTCCCCACCCATCTGACAACCATTAAAATATTCTCCTAATTGGAAACCAAGATGGCAGCATAGGTGAACACCTAAACTGCTGCCTTGCAAAACAGTTTCAAAACTGCAACTAAAAGACAGAACAGACATCATCCAGAACTATAGGAAAGCTGACTGAGAGGAAATTCTACAACTAGAAGGAAAGATAGGGGCTCATGGAGACTCAGAAGAGCTGCAAAAAGATGAGATATGGAGACATGCGCATAGAGAGGACAGATGATGGAGTGCCTGGCTGGCTTCCTCTAGTGGAAGGGAGACGAAAACTCCCAACTGCACTGAATCTGAGTTCTGACTGCACTGAACCCCACTTCTGGGCAAGATTCATAAGGGGGACTCTGGACTGTCATGAAAAGGGAGGAGTGCACAGAAACTTAGGGAAGTCGTGAAAGACAGAGGTTTGGAGGCGCGCGACACAAGTGTGCACGCAGAGGGCTGATTGCTGATTGTGCCACTGGCTTTCTCTAGCAGGAGGGAGACAGAACCTCCCAACTGCGCTGAAATTCACTCCCAACTGTGCTGAAATTCACTTCCAACTGCACTGAACCCCTGTTTCGAGCGAGACCCTGGGGACCCAGACTCATACAAGTCCCCAGCGTGCATGGAAACTCAGGGGAGCCAGAAAGGCAGAGGTTTGGAGAAGCACGAGTGTGCAGAGAGGGCTGCAGTGATTACTGAGGGACACTGAGACCTATGGGCTGTGTAGGACAGGGCTGATGGGAAGTCAAGGCTGTCTGCTCAGCCCTGAGACTCCACCCACCAAACTGAACACAGAAGCTGTTGCAATTTTGCAAGTCTTGTATCATAAGGCTGACTCCAACACAGAAGTTTTCCCGGTGTAAACACAACTGATCCTCACAACCAGTTGGCTTGGAGGTCAATTCCCCCCAGTGATACCAACAACAATCAAGACTTAACTACAGCAAGGCTATACATACAGTCCACAAAGGGGTGCACCAAGAGAATCACCTCAGGTAACTGGGGAGGTGGAGCTACTGGACCATATAGGATACCTAGCACACAAAGCTACTCTACCAACTCAGGGAAGCAGCGAAAATCCAGAGACAAAGGAACAAATCACAAACGAAAGAAATGGAGGAAATCAAGTGACTGGATATAGGGTTCAAAACCACGGTTATAAGATTTTTCAAGAATTTCCTAGAAAATATGGATAAATTTAGCGAGACCCAAGGGGAGATGAAAAAGGACCAACTAGATATGAAAAGGGACCAACTAGAAATTAAACATACACTGACTGAAATAAAAAATATACAGAGAGCTGCCGAGACCGGTTTGGCTTAGTGGATAGAGTGTCGGCCTGCAGACTGAAAGGTCCCAGGTTCGATTCCGGTCGGGGGCATGTACCTTGCTTGTGGGCACATCTCCAGTGTGGGGTGTGCAGAAGGCGGCTGATCTATGTCTCTCTCATTGATGTTTCTGACTTTCTATCCCTCTCCCTTCCTCTCTGTGAAAAATCAATAAAATAAAAAAAATATATATATATACAGAGACCTAACAACAGACTAGAGAAACGCAAGAATCAAGTCAAAGATTTGATATACAAAGAAGCAGAAAACAGGACAAAAATTGTACACCTATGGATGAGGACAATGCTGGGGGGGGGGAGGTAAGGGTAGAGGGAGGAGTGGGAACCGGGTGGAGGGGAGTTAAGGGGGGGAAAAGAGGAACAATTGTAATAAGCTGAACAATAAAGATTTATTAAATAAAAAAATATTCTTATCTCTGGGTCTGTTTCTATTCTGCTTATTTTGTTTTTTAGATTCAGTTGTTAATAGATATGTACATATTGCCCTTTTATTGTTCATTATTTTCTTTCTGTTTTTCTTCTTAAAGAAAACTTCTTAACATTTCATATAGTACTGGTTTGGTGGTAATGAATTCCTTTAGTTTGTTCTTGCTTGGGAAGTTCTTTATCTGTCCTTCGATTCTAAATGATAGCTTTGCTGGGTTGAATAATCTTGATTGTATTGTAGGTCCTTGATTTTCACCACTTTGAATATTTCTTGCCACTCCCTTCTTGCCTGCAAAGTTTCTATTGAGAAATCAGCTGACAGTTTTATAGGAGCTCCCTTATAGATAACTAACTGCTTTTCTCTCATTGTTTTTAAGATTCTAGCATTTTTTTTTTTAACCTTTGGCATTTTAATTATGATATGTCTTGGTGTGTGCCTCTATGGGTTTATCTTGTTTGGGACTCTTGTGCTTTAGGATTTGTATGTCTTTTTCTTTACCAGGTTAGGAAAGTTTTCTGTTATTATTTTTTTAAATAGTTTTTCAGTTTCTTGCTTACTCTGTCATCTCCTTCTGGCACCTCCATAATGCAGATTTCGATATGCTTGAAGTTTTCCTAGAGGCTCCTTACACTATCTTAATTTTTTTGGATTCTTTTTTCTTTTTTCTGATCTGTTTGGGTCTTTTTGCATCCTTATATTCCAAATTGCTGCTTTAATTCTCAGCTTCATCTATTCTACTGTCCCTTCCCTTTAAATAATTCTTCATATTACTTAGTGTATCCTTCATTTCTGATTTGCTCTTTTTTATGGTTCCTATTTCCTTTTTCATGCTGTTGAAGTTCTTACTAAGTTCCTTGAGCATTCTTATAACCATTGCTTTGAATTATATATCTGGTTGTTTGCTTATGTTCATTTCATGTAGTTCTTTTTCTGGATACTTCACCTATTCTTTCATTTAGGACCTTTTTCTTTGTTTTCACATTTTGGCTGTTTCCCTATGTTTGTTTTATGTATTAAGTAGAGCTGTTAGGTCTCCCAGACTTGGTAGAGTAACCGTTTGTAGTAGGTGTCCTGTAAAGCCCAGTGGCGCAGCCTTCTCAGTCACCTAAGTGGGGCTCTCCAGGTGCATCCCTGTGTGGGCTGTGTGCACTAACCTTTTATAATTGAGCCTTGATTGCTATTGGTGTCACAGGGAGGGATTAACCTCCAGGCCAATCAGCTGTTAGGACCAGCTGTGATGGTAGCAGAGGAGCTGCTATGCAAGAGTTGACCCTATGGAACAAGAATTGCTTCAGTGGGGCTTTGGTACTTACTGAGTCCACCTTTTGAGTGTGTTGCTCATGGAGGTGGGAGTGTTGTAATCTGGCATTGTCTGAAGCTGTTCCCTAGGTGCACTGACTCTGGTGACTCCTGGGTGGTACAAGGTCAGCCACTGCCTGTGCCCTGCCTGGAGCCACTTGGCATGAGCTACAGAGCAATGTGCAGATGGCTTCCCTTGTACTTGGAGTTGCTCAGGAGAGGCCAAATTGCAAACCAAGGCCAGCTGCTGCCAATGCCAGGCCTGGGGCCAGTTAGCGAGAGGAACACAGAAAGCCAGATGCTGCTTGTTTGAGAGATTTTAGGAAAGTCCAAAGCATGAGGCAAAAAAGGCCATTTGAATATAACAGCCACTGAAAACATCTTGGGTTGGCCCTCAAGTCAGGCGTGATGGAGTCTCAGGGAATCACTAGGGCTGGTGAGCAGTGTATGAAGGCCTCTGCCAGCACTTTAGTCTGGCAGCAAGTTGCCCCCCTCTCCCATTCCCCAGCTCTTATCCTAAAGGTAGACACTTCACTTTCTCCTTATAAGTCCCTGGTTCCTTTTAAGCTGCTGCCCTAGTAGTAGAGCTCAGAGCGAGTGAGTCTGAGTAAATCCTTGCACACATCTTTTAAGAGGAACTACCTGGGACTCCAGCAGCCCTCCTTTTCACTCAGCCACAATCCCTGCTGCTTTCTATAGCCAGAAGTTATGGAGACTTCTCTGAGGCCTGATGTGGCCCGGGACTCCTTGCTCTTCAGAGATGACCTCTGCAATTGAAATAGCCCTCCAATTTGAAAATGCCACTCATGGGTGTGGGCCTGGCCTGTTCCACAACTCCGCCTTTCCTCCCAGTCTCAATGTGGCTTCTTTAACTCCCTAGTTGTAGGGCTTCCATTCAGTTAGATTTCAGATGGTTCTGAATGATGGTTGTTCTGTAGTTTAGTTATGATATTGATGTGGTTGTGGGAAGATTTGAGTACTTCTTGACCAGAAGTTTTGCCTCATAATTTTTAAAATTTTAATTTGTTCAAATGAAGGTCCAAGTAAGATCCATATATTACAATAGGATGAAATGTATTTTAAGTTTCTGTTGATATAAATATAGGCTTTCTATTCATCACATCCCCCCTTATTTGTTAAAAATAAACTAGTTTGGCCCTAGCTGCTTTGGCTCAGTGTTCTGAGGAATCTTGGGTTTGATTCTAGTCAAGGGCACATGCCTGGGTTGCAGGCTACAGCCCCTAGTAGGGGATGTGCAGGAAGCAGCCAATCAATGATTCTCTCACATTATTAATATTTCTCTTTCTTTCCTTTTCTCTGAAATCAATAAAAAATATTAAAATATAAACTGGTTGTTTATCTTGTAGAGTTTCCTGTAGTCTAGATTTTGTTATTGTATCCCCATGTTTTAAAAAACTGTGTATTGGACTCTCTCTTGAAATTCTTACAAATTAATTCAGTCAGATTCACTTCAATATTTTGGCAAGATTATTTCATAGGGTTAATTTTTTCCCCCTTGATTTTCCAATTTTTCAAAATGATGAACTGATTTCTTAGCATTCTACAAAGTTGACAAATGAGTTTCTTTGAAGGAGGAGGCATATATCATTACAAATTTATAGATTTAAAAGTATTTAATATGTTTTAATCTGTTATGTAGTTTTTATTCTTGTTAAATTTCCAACATTTCCCAATTTTGGCCAGCAAGCATCTCTTTATGTTAGCTTCTGAGTCTTTGGTACAACTATAGTCTTCCTTTTTGTCTGGTGTGCCAAGATCGTCTAGGCCAGTGGTCGGCAAACTCATTAGTCAACAGAGCCAAATATCAACAATACAATGATTGAAATTTCCTTTGAGAGCCAAATTTTTTAAACTTAAACTTCTTCTAACTCCATCTCTTCAATATAGACTCACCCAGGCCGTGGTATTTTGTGGAAGAGCCACACTCCAGGAGCAAAGAGCCGCATGTGGCTTGTGAGCCGCAATTTGCCGACCACGGGTCATTATAAACTTTTTTTGCCCCAGATATGAAATTAGATTTGTTTCTAAAGAGTGGTAAATTTTGCCCTTGCTGGTTTGGTTCAGTGGATAGAGTGTTGGCCTGCAGACTGAAAGATTCCAGGTGTGATTCTGGTCAAGGGCGTATAGGTTGGTTGCAGGCACATTTTCAGTAGGAGGTGTTCTGGACGCAGCTGATCAATGTTTTTCTCTCACTGATGTTTCTAACTCTCTATCCCTCTCCCTTCTTCTATGTAAAAAAATCAATAAAATATATATTTTTTAAAAGAATTGTAAATTTTTTTGAGGGGTGGGGGAAAGAATGGTTTTCAAATACCACAGTGTGCCAAAACTGGTTTGGCTCAGTGGATAGAGCATCAACCTGCTAACTGAAGGGTCCCAGGTTCAATTCCGGTCAAGGGCATGTACCTTGGTTGCGGGTACATCCCCAGTAGGGGGTGTGCAAGGGGCAGCTGATGGATGTTTCTCTCTCATTGATGTTTCTAATTCTTTCTCTCTCTCTCTTCTTCTCTGTAAAAAATCAATAAAATAAAAAAATACCACAATGTAAGTGCTTCTCTTACCTTTTGCTACTGGGTTGGTCATTGTTTTTAAGACTGTTAAGAAGATAAGTTAAAGAGAAACTTTGTTATTGTTTTGAATAGAAAAATGAATGTGTGTATGAGTGTGAGCTCCTTCTCTCAATAAATAAATGGTTGCATACTTCTATATACTTTTTCTGCATTTTCTTATTTATTTATTTATTTATTTATTTTCCATTTCCTTTTTTAAAATTCACATAACAGTATATCTTGGTGATCACTCTATAGTGGTATGTAGAAATCCTCCTGATTCCATTTTACAGCTACCTACTATTTCATTGTGTGGGTGCACCACAGTTTATACATCACATCCCCAGATAGACATTTTGGGTTGTTTGTGTGTTTGCTATTATCATTATTGCTTTAGTGAATAGCCTCATTTGTATTTCTTTTTTTACTTTTGCTATTATATCTTTGTGATAGACTTCTGGAAATGTGATTTCAGATTCAAAAGATAAATACATAGTTTTGTTAGATAGTGCCAAATTCCCCTTTTTAGGCTTGTCTCATTTGTATGCCTAGCAGTCACTTATGAGAATGCTTGTTTTTCTACTGCCTTATCAGTCATTGTCAGACTTTTGTCTTTTTAGGTGAAAGATGCTTTCTCATTGTAATTTTAATTTGCATTTTTTAAATTGAAGTTAATAATCTTTCATATGCTTGAGGTCATTTACATTTTCCCCTTGCAAACTGGCTGAAGCTGTCTCTACTATATTAGGGATATTCTTTTCCTATAACATAGCTTGTAAATAACTTTTTCACAGTGCATCATTTGTCTTATACTTTGCTTATAGCGGTATTTTCTATGCAAAGTTCTTTTTATTTTATATAATCAAAATTTTCAGTTTTTTTTTTATTGCCTTCTGGGTTTTAAGTCATAGGGATCTCCTCCACCCCCATTCTCAGGTTATAGAGTAGCTCACTTGTATTTTCTTCTAACCTCAAGTGCATGTGTGGGTTGATTTTTTTTTTTTTCAAGTGGTTCTCTGGTCCATTTGAAATTTATCCTGGGTCTGTAGAGAAATTTTATATTTTTCCATGTTTATTTTGTTATCTCCATACTATTTACTAGAAAAGTCCATCTCTTCCTCACTAATTTAAGATGCCACTTGTACTGTGTACTAAATTTTCATGTGTATTTTTATCTGTTTCTTATTGGTTTATGAGTCACTATACAATTTTAATTAATACTTTATGTTTTTTAAATTATACATATTTATTTTTAATATTTAAGAACATGTATATGTACAATTTTAAAAGATGTTTAATTTTAAAAGACATTTGCTTACCCTGCAGTAAAATATTACAGGGAATTATGGTTAAAAGTCACCATGTTATCATGAGAACTTTTTAATATAGTATGTAAAGAGTAGGTTGATTATTGGAATTATTCTGGGTAGCACAGGCTAGGATAAAATTGAGAGGGAAAGATATAAGAATATTTTTTGAGATCCTGAAAAAATAATTTCTTACAGAACTATCAATATGTAAAGTTTGTCTGAAGGTTGAAATAGTGTATCCATGACTTTGTTTACTTAAGGTTTTAGTAAACTACTCTCCCTTTTTTGTTTTTCCTTTTAGCACCATGTATGTGTTTGGTGGTTTCAATAGTCTCCTCCTCAGTGACATCCTGGTATTTACCTCGGAACGGTGTGAAGCACACCGGAGTGAAGCTGCTTGTCTAGCAGCAGGACCTGGCATCCGGTGTGTGTGGGACACAGGGTCATCTCAGTGTATTTCCTGGGAGTTAGCAACAGAAGCACAAGAAGAAAAGTTAAAATCAGAATGTTTTTCCAAAAGAAGTATGTTTTTTTTTTCTTAAAATTAAATTAATTTGAGTTCTCATTTTATCTGAATAATAAAGGCACTTAGCATATGTATACTTTTTAGATTTCATGTTATTATCCAAAAATATTCAATAATAACTTATGCAAAGACTTTATGAAAAATTGGTTTGAACCCATTTTTACAATGGGAGGGAGCATGCCATGTGGCTCCTACTACCTATCTGCAAATCATAGAGACAAAAACTTCCTTGACTTTGCATAGACTCTGTATACCAATTCCAGAACTGGCTGCAATTGGTTTGGGAAAATGCAATCCAATGATACTTTTTGTGTTGATGGAAATATTCTATATTTGCATTGCCTCAATATAGTGGCTACTAGTGCCATGTGCTTATCACATACTTTGAAATGAGACTAGTATGACCAAAGAACTGAAATTTTCATTTTAATAAATGTAAATTAAAAATTACATGTGACCCTAGCCATTTTGGCTCGGGGGATAGAGCATCGGCTCATGGAATGAAGGGAGGTTCAATTCTGATCAAGGGGTCACGTTACTTTGGTTGCAGGATCGATCCCTAGCCCCCTGGTCAGGATGTGTGTGGGAGGCACCCAATCAATGTGTTTCTCTCAACATCTATATCTCCCCCTCCCTTCCGCTCTTCCTAAAAATCAATGGAAAAATATCCTCGGGTGAGGATTAACAAAAAAAAATAACTACATGTGGGTAGTGGCTACCACATTGTGTTATGCAGTTCTAATGTTAAGGATAAGAAGAAGGCCAACCCAGTAAAAGCTATTACTCTCATAGGTAGAAGTCCAGTTGCTATCTTTGTAAAGTACTATTTCCTAGCTTCTGAAGTTGGGTATAATAGTGATAACATGACAGACAGTTGCTAATGATGAGTAGTGAACCCTGCTTCTAGAATAACCTCTTGTGCTTTCCAAACTTTTTTCATCTTGCCTACTTTTCATCCTTGTGCTCTCACATTTAGCACAATGCAAAGTAATATGTGAGAAAGTCTATTAAGAGTAAGAAAAATGTCTCTGCAGAATATTTGTTCACTTCAATTAAAGTATTTTGACGGAATTTTTTAACCATTAGGGTTGGTATAGAGTTACCATGAGAGTTATGGTGGGTAGAGGCAGCTTTCACTTTTGTTTTTTTTTATTGATTTTTTTTTACAGAGAGGAAGGGAGAGAGATAGAAAGTCAGAAACATCGAGGAGAGAGAGACATCGATCAGCCGCCTCCTGCACACCCCACACTGGAGATGTGCCCGCAAGCAAGGTACATGCCCCCAACCAGAATCAAACCTGGGACCTTTCAGTCCGCAAGCCGATGCTCTATCCACTGAGCCAAACCAGTCTCGACGCAGCTTTCACTCTTAAGCTGAACACCAATCTATAGTAAGAACACCCAGGCAACCTTCCAGGTTCACTGTGGCCTGGTGAGTACTGGAGAACTGAGATTATCAGAATCTGGTAGGGTTAGTCCCTGTCTCCTAAAAGGGATAAAATCAGTGACATAGTTATTTTTTAACCAAATTTTTAAAGCTCAAACTAAAGGTGAAAGCTTATAGGAAATAATATTCACTTACCTTAGTTAGGTCCGTGGTTGACAAACTGCAGCTTGTGAGCCACATGTGACTTTTTGGCCCCTTGAGTGTGGCTCTTCCACAAAATACCATGGTCTAAGCGAGTCTATTTTGAAGAAGTGGCATTAGAAGAAGTTAAAGTTTAAAAAATTTGGCTCTTCAAAGAAATTTCAATTGTTGTACTGTTGCTATTTGGCTCTGTTGACTAATGAATTTGCCGACCACTGCCTTAGGTGGTTCAATATGACCTCATGTTATGTTAACTCATCTCAAATACTGCCTGCCTAGTTCCCTCTGTTTTCTGTTTGGGCTCAGTCCTCGGGGTTGACCAGGGAAGGAAGAACAACCTAAGGGGCAGGATGCTGGAGTCTTTGTGAGGGTGGGCCCTACCCATTCTTATCCATGAATTCCACCATGTGCTATGTCCATGAGTAATTCAACAGATAAGGCAATATGGGCTTCTCTTTTGTTGCTGAGCTTGACCTATCTAGGGTCAGTAAGCAATGCAGCAAGTCTTTAGTAGCCTAGAAGTTTTCAAAATTACATTCTTGGACTTAACATGTATGTGTAGAAAATGCAGCTCAGTCAAGTGCCTCCTTTGAGGTTCGGTGGTGCTGCCTGCTTCCTGTGCCCAGATTAGCCTTGTGTTTATAGCTGGGAGCAATGGTTTGGTCTTCTACCTTACTTTGACTCCAGGAAAGCTCTTTCTATTGTGTTCATTCTATTGCTAGTTTATTTTTTTCTTGGGAAGAAAAATACTTAAAGAACTACAGCTACTTCCATTTTATCTCACTGTTAAAGTAAATTAGCCTTTCTTTTTTTTTAATATATTTTATTGATTTTTTTACAGAGAGGAAGGGAGAGGGATAGACAGTTAGAAACATCGATGAGAGACATCAATCAACCGCCTCCTGCACACCCCCTACTGAGGATGTGCCCGCAACCAGGATTCATGCCCTTGACCGGAATCTAACCTTTTCAGTCTGCAGGCCGACGCTCTATCCACTGAGCCAAACTGGTTTCGGCTTAGCCTTTCTTTGTTTTCCACTTTCTGTGTATTTTTGTTGGGAGGAGTGGGCACAAAATAGTGTTTGTTTGTTTTTTCAGATTGTTTACTTATTTCTAAATCTATTTTAACCTGACAGATATATTTCCTGCCAGTTGCACTCACATTTTACTTCCCAACACTTATATTTTTTTGACCTTAGTCTCAGATTGTGCTCAACAGCAGCTGTAATGGCCTGTGACTTTTCTAAGGAAGAGCTGTCACAGTTGATGACTTTTTTTTCTCTTCATAGCTCTTGCCCATGACAGATGTGATCAACACACGGATTGTTACAGCTGCACAGCCAACACCAATGACTGCCACTGGTGCAACGACTATTGTGTCCCTAAGAACCACAGCTGCACAGAAGGCCAGGTCAGGGGCTCTCTCTCAAGGATTTGAGAGGATGGAAAAGTCCAGAGTGGGGTTATGTTTAGATTACAATGTGAATGTTATAAAAACTGACCCAGAGTTATTTTTAAAACCTTAACTGTAGACTTGGATGTTATTATTGCTCAAGTTTTCTTTTAGGAAGGGATGCCCAGTACATTCTAATTCCAAAGGTGCTTGTCACAGGATTGACGTGTGGTGTTTTAGAAGGAAGGACTATGTTTTGAGTATGCCCCACTCCCTAGCATGGCTGTGGCTAAGTTCTAGAGCTGGTATGAGGCTTAGTGTGAGCTCTGCCTACAAGGTTTTGGAAGCAAGTTATATTTGAAACTAAAAGGGAATCAGGCATTTAGTAGACACATTGAATTGTGGAAATAATATATTTTGTATAATCTTGTCTAACTAGAGGCCCGATGCATGAAATTTGTGCAAGTATACGCCTTCCTTCCCCCGCTGCTGGCACCAGCTGGCCCAGGCTTCCCTCACAGCCCCAGCTTTGACCGCAAGGTCATCTGGAAAGATGTCTGGTCTAATTAGCATATTACACTTTTATTATAGATGTTATAGCTTGGCTTAGCATAATTAAAGCTTAATATTTGTAATTTTTTATGTAGGTTAGAAGGCAACAAAGATGATGACTCAACTTTTACAGCCTTTGACAATTTATCAGACATTTTTTGACTGTAAAACAGTTCATAGAATATAAATTTAGTTTGGGAGGCATTTGAAAAGCATTACATTCAACATTGCCATTTTACACATGAGCAGGTTGAAACATGGTATTTAAGAGTGACTTCCTTGCCGGGTAGAGGCATGTCCTTTAGCAGAAGCTTTTCCTAAAGTGTTTTCACTGTGGTTAGCTTCCTATGAATCTTATTTATATATCCATTTGCAGTTTGCTTCTTTAATTTGATTTTTAGTATCCTGATTGTCCTTACCATGAGTTCTTTCTGTGGATATAAGAAGAAAGCTCTTGTCTACTGTGTTCTAGATCTCTATTTCCAAGTATGAGAACTGCCCCAAGGATAACCCCATGTACTACTGTAACAAGAAGACGAGCTGTAGGAGCTGTGCCCTGGACCAGAACTGCCAATGGGAGCCCCGCAACCAGGAGTGCATTGCCCTGCCAGGTAGGCCTTAGAGGGGTATCTTGATGTGTGTGTGGGGTGAGGGGAAAGGGAGGGTGTCCAAAGACTTGACTAAACCCAGCAGGGGCAGGGGATAAGCTCATTTTATTCATTCCTTCCTCTTACCAATATTGTGGTTATTTTTTAAAACAAAAATACAGTTCTTAAGTATGCTTCTACTGTCTTTTGAAACAAAGTGAAACATCATCTGCTGCTCTGGAGAATCAAGTGACAGCTTGGCTCTGTATCATGGAGCCCACTCCATTGTTTTCACCTGCCTCTTCTGTGCAAACCCAGGAATATAATGCAGCAGTCTCATCAGCCATTCTGCTGGGCACCTAATGAAGAGTACTTATTTTTTTTGACCACTGGGATTAGACGGCTGCACCTTCTGACGGCTGCACCTTCTGACAAGAAGGAGAGGAGAGATGCAGAGTCCACAGAACGTCCTGGGGTGCTCTCCAGCCCTGAATACCTTAATTATGGCACTTCTGAGGTTTGGGATGATGAGTTAGGGGGTCTGGGGCCAAACAGCCATAACTCAAACTGTATGATATATTTGCTTAACTAAGATATCCAGGAAGGGACTTATGTGGCTCCGTGCAACAGCTGACGCATGTTAAGAGCAGTTGGGCTCCACCAGGCCCCTTGTGAATGACCTTTGGAAGTACTTGGTTCAGCTTCTATGAGTGGGCTTCTTGTTCTTTGTCTCATTGCATCTCAAACTTTAATGCATAGCTGAGGACTTGGGGATCGGGGATCTTTCCATAAGTCTGATTCTGGTAAAAATCTAGGGTGGGGCCCAGAATCTACATTTGAACAAGCTGTGACACTGATGCCACACTCGAGGAGCAAGTGTTTATCTGTTCTTAAATGATCCCTGACCCATAGTACTGTACTACCTTTCATTGATCTTACTACCTGGTAATGAGCATTATTGATGGTGTTTCCCGGGTACTTGGGTTCTGATGAAGTTGCTTTGCTCATTATCTTCCAAGAAATATTCACAACTACTGTGCAGTTCTTTGAGTGGGTTTAGGGGAGGTCACAGTAGCACATTACAGGCTTTCAGGCTTGCCTTGTTTGCTACAGCTATGCCACTTTGGGGGTCCCCCCCAAAAAAAAGAACTTTCCACTTTACTTTTGGGATAATTGTGCTCTTGATTTTATACTTGATGTGAAAACAATGCAGCTTTTGAAAAATAGACTTGTTCATTCACCAACTCATTTCTCTTGCAGTTTTTAACTCCAGCCTTCCAATATCCATATTTATTTTTCTGTTCTTAAATTTTATTCTTATTCTTAATTGTTTTTCAAAAGGAGATTTATAAAATCAACACTGGCACCAAACAAATGTTTTCTTCTAAGACACAGGAGGGTTGGCCTCATTTTTGAGATCTAGGAAATATGACTTATTTTTTTTAATATATTTTATTGATTTTTCACAGAGAGGAAGGGAGAGGGATAGAAAGTCAGAAACATCCATGAGAGAGAGACATCGATCAGCCGCCTCCTGTACACACCACACTGGAGATATGCCTGCAAGCAAGGTACATGCCCCCTACCGGAATCGAACCCAGGACCTTTCAGTCCCCAGGCCGACGCTCTATCCATTGAGCCAAACCGGTCTCGGCTAATTTTTTTAAAGCATTTAAAATTCTCATATTCTGTACTTGGTCCTTAATAATGTGTCTGATACTCTTACTACATCATAAGGAAGTACCTAGAATGCAAATCACAAAAACATTTAGTTTATTAATTCAAACAGGTAATATGGTAGTTTTGTGTGATTTCTAAACTTTTTTTTTTTTCTTTCTCTCCATCCTCTACAAAAGAAAATATCTGTGGCAGTGGCTGGCATTTGGTTGTAAATGTGTGTTTGAAAATTACTACGGCCAAGGAGACTTATGACACGGCCAAATTGTCCTGTAGGAATCACAATGCCCTTTTGGCTTCTCTTACAACACAGAAGAAGATAGACTTTGTTCTTAAGCAGCTGCGAATAATGCAATCATCGCAGAGCATGGTGAGTTAAAATCCTCATAACTTACCTCTATAATCTACTGAGGGCATGACCACAGCTCACCTGTGATGTGCTTAGCAGGAGTGCTGTGTAACACACTGGAACTTGCACTGTCAGATTCTCTTCCTTTAATACCTTAACATTTTAAACACCTTATTAGTCATATCTACTAAATTATATTTGAGTAATTACATGTGTATTGAATAATGTGTGTACTTATGCACATATCTTTGTGACAACAGTGATGATTTTGTATTTTATTTTATCCCTAGGTTTTGCTGTTGGAGGGAGGGGAATGTCACTACTACTTAGCTAGGTTGAATTAAGCCACCTGAGTCTCAGATTTTAGGTATTATTACTACAGTGTAATAATATGATTTATTGTTCATCACCCAAAAAATGTTTGTTTGTTTGCATCTTCCTTAGTCCTGGCCAGCCCAAAAAGAAAGTACGTTCTTATCAAGAGTTTCTAAGCACAGAACTCCCAAGTTCTCTTCCCATCTGCTCAGTGCTCTGAAGTGGCTTATAGTTGACATTCCACAACCACATTTAGTCTTTTTGAGTTTAAAATCTTAGGCTGTGGTTCTATCCTCAATTAAGTAGACACAAGACAAAGCTCTTAACAGCATTCATTGGCTTTGGAACAGAGCATTTGGAGTTGGGGAGGGGAGTTCTTCTTATCAAGTAGGGAGAAGCAATAGGCAGTACCTCTTGGGTGCAGCCTGCTTCAGGTGAGGCTATGGAGTAAAGCCTGGATCTTGGCTATATGTGGCTCTGTATACTGCCTCGAGAGCCATTCTGCAATGGGTAGGGGATACCTATTTTTTATTTTTCTACACATAGTCTTTTTTTTTTTAGTGCAACTTTGGTATGGTGGAAAATATTGGTAATAAATACATCATAAATGTGGTTACGTCAGGGAACACTATGGCCACATTTGATATTTCATATCTTAAAAGCTTTTTCAAATTTTTAATCTCCATTAGAGACTGCTCTTGCTATTTGTTTCTCCTTACCTGACCCTCAGATATGGCTCTCTACAGTGTTCTGTTCTTGGCTGTCAGCTGATCTTATCTGTAGTCACTTTTCAGAAAATGGATAGCTTACAGTTTTGCTCATTTCCAGTGACTCCCAATTCCATGTGTCTCAAAGAATAGCTGGTTAGAAGGGTTTGGCTATCCTGGCTGGTCACAAGTATCCTATCTTCTAGTCCCTCTTCTCTCTTCCTCAAGTTTTCTAGTTCTAGAAGATTCTCGGTAGTCAAATTAGCTGGGACTACCTTTATACAGGAAGAATTCACAGTCTTGTTAAGCTGTAAATTAAGCTGTAAGTCTAGACTAAGAGCCCAGGCTTACATGGAAAAACAGCCTCTTTAGGGAAGACGCTGGCTCGTAGCCAGAAAGAGGTAACTCTTGAAGATGAAGAGTGAATTGGGAAGGTAACTAGGGAAGGGCTCTCTGTGCTTTGCTACCACACATGCAAGATGCAGAGTTTGAGGGGTGAGTTGCTGGCTGGGTGGAAGGGAATTTTGATAGCTGTGTCTTATGAGGAATCAAAGCCAAATCCTGAGATGTCTTATCTACAATGCTAATTACTTTGAGTTTTATCAGGAAAGCAAAGGGAAGTTATTGAAGGACTTTTAAAAAGCCTTAACTTCGTTTTCTTTCCTTAAAAAGTAATACACATTTCAAAGGAAATTTAGAAAATAGTAACATTAAAAGTAGAATAAATATTACTCATTACAACTAAATATAACTACTTTAGGGTATGTTTATTTCTTTTAGGTCTTTCAATAGGCATGCATATTTTTTCCTCAAAAATAGAAATAGATTGTACATTTTGTTTTATAACTGGCAAAATTAGAACTATCTTTCATTTCTGGGCTAAACTTTGTACTTTTATTTTAAAAGAATTGGTTAATGCAGCGGAAGGAAATTTCAGTGGAGCAGCAGGCAGAGAATCTCCCAGGGGTTTATATCCCATTATTCCCTATAAAATTCAATGCCAATCCTTACCCCCCAGCCGAAGGTGGGAATCTCCAGTCATCTGAGCTGTTCAATGCCCCAAAACAGGCTTAGTTAATGATTCTGAGGATAGACATATAACCAGTATTTCAGGAATATTGGCAAGATTATTTCATGTATGGATAGATATTGAAACCAAGTTGGGGGTGGCTATCTCTTCATAGCGTGTCATAGGATGTGGAAATTTTGGACCTTAATTATTGTTTTGCCATTAATCTCTGTGAAATTTTTGATATATTCTTTGAGCTATATTTTTGTCCTTTGTAAAAAGGCCATTATTGAAGGGCCAAGAATGATATATAACATAAAAATGATGGTCTGTCTTTATCTGTAATGGCTGAGTCAGTGGATAGGGAGGTTTTCCTATATCTTTGGGATATATGTAATTTTATGGTTTTTATTTAGAAGCCTGTTTTAGTCCAAACATTGTTTATATTCATAACTGTGTCTCTTTTGTCTACAGACTAAGCTGACCTTGACCCCATGGGTTGGCCTTCGGAAGATCAATGTGTCCTACTGGTGCTGGGAAGATATGTCCCCATTCACAAATAGTTCCATACAGTGGATGCCATTTGAGCCCAGTGATGCTGGATTCTGTGGAATCTTATCAGAACCCAGTACTCGGGGCCTGAAGGCTGCAACTTGTATCAACCCACTTAATGGTAGTGTCTGTGAAAAGCAGGGTAAGTATGTGGGAATTATGCATTACTGGAAGTTCATTGAAAGAGAAACCATAGGAGGAATAGTATTTTATAATATTGATATATTCACCAAAATATTTATGAAACACAGATTGAGTATTGATTTCAAGCATGTGAAGCAGAGTATAACCCAGAATTTTAAAAGCAGAAGGAAATTTGTCTCTGGCTCAGAATAGTATGACCCATAAACTTAATAATAATAATAATAATAATAATAATAATAATAATAATACTCAGCCTAATATTCTAATTAACAATGAGATTGATTGGTTTATTGATCTCAAAAAGTTTGAGACTTACTCTAAAAAGTTACTTTTTTGTGTTGGCAGATAAATACTGTGCAAGAAAGAACCAAAAATACAAATAAAAGCAAAGGCAAGATTAGAACTGACGTAAGGGACAAAAAGGACAGTGGACAGAAAGATGTATCAGTAGGGAGGAAAATGATGAGTGCACTTCTGTGACAGAAAACAGAAGCAAACCTGATGTGCTAAAGCTGTACTTGAGAACTAAAGGAGCAAACACTTTGAGTAGCTTCATGGGTTTGAATCTCTCTTCTGAGTTACATTTAGGCTTAAAGGCAGGCAAAGGAGCGGCACCTGCAGCACGCAGATAAGCCCAAGACAAGTGTCCTCCTCCTTCAGAGGGATCACAAGTAATAGGTGGAATTTTCTGGGCACTTTTGGGAGGCTGGACTCCATAGACATCATGTCTCATTTTAGGAAGGGACCATAATTTGAGGAACACAGAAGTATAGAAGAGAATTTATAGCACTGTAGGAGTCACCTTAAAATATTACTTCTAAACTTCCTATAGGGGAGCTTTGTAACCATTTTGGATCCTGAGTGCTTTGGTATATTTAATAAATGCTGTGGTCCTTCCTCCCCAATGGTTCTCAACCTGTGGGTTGCGACCCCTTTGGGGGTCGAACTACCCTTTCACAGGGGTTACCTAAGACTATTGGAAAACACCTATTTCCCGTGGTCTTAGGAACCAACACACCGCTCCTCGGTGTAGCAAAATGTAGCAATGTAGTTTACTGTTGTCATATGAAGACTGTTACCCATGCTACACCACAATTTAAGACAAAATTTCATTTATTTGTAATTAGAAAGAAATATTTCACAAT
>PVJN01019949.1:0-36654 GCA_004026805.1 Lasiurus borealis
TGCTTCCCCAGGGAGACAGCAGAAACCCCTGGAACCTGGAGTGTCTGAGAGCAGCCTGGGGCTTGCTCTGCTTTCTGAGGAGTTCCAAGAAGTATCTGGACCTCAGGGAAGATGCAGCTAGTTGGAGGCTCTCAGCAGTTGGGGCTTAGACATATTCACAGACTTCCCATCCCCAGGTAAGGGGCAGCCCTTGGCTGAAGAGAGAGTGCCAAAGGCTGACTCAGAGAATACCCCAGGGGAGAGATGTGGAGGCCTGGGCTCCCCACCCCCTCCCTCACCTCTTGTGCTTTGGTCCCCAATGGAATGGACCAAGGAACTGAGATCACCATTTTTTTCCCTTCCTGGAGAATGAACTTCAAATTAGAAATTGATTAGAAATTTATGTATGTATATAATAAAGGTGCACTTCTTGCACACCCAAGTCTCTATACCATTTGTATTTGCTCCATCCTCTGGTATTCTTACTTATGCAATAAGACTTGTGTTTCGGAAAAGACTTTCAGCTTGTTATGGCAATGAATGAGGACATAATTAAGGGAAATATTTGCAAAAAGATATGACCAAATGCTGACAGAGGAAGGGAAGTGAGAGATGTGCTAAGCATAGGGTTTCAGCAGATGATCATTGATGTGACATGCACTAGAGACAGCTCCCTTTCACCTCTTTGTCATACTAACCCCTTATGGGGCCCAATTTTGAACTGCCCTTTATGTGAGATTGATTGATTGATTAATGGCAGGGTTTACCATAAGAAAAGCATATAGCTCCCCTACAAATATTTTTGGCTTATAGAATTTTGTTCCCTTAAAGGGTAAACCTAAGGAACCACAAACACTAACTTCCCAACTGCCAAATACTTTAACGCCTCTTAGTTGTTTAATTACTCATCTTTAAAGCTCTAAGTAGTAAGGTGTTTAAATAATGAGAGGTAACATTTATTAGCTTAAGATTTAAGATACAGAGCAATACAGCTTCCTTTTCACCTAGTATGTTTCAAAAGCGAGCCTGGGAAACTGGGTGATATATTGAAAACTCTGGAGAGCAGCTACACCATTTGGACAGGTTCAAGCCTCCATCTAATACAGTGGTTCTCAACCTTCCTAGTGCCGCAACCCTTTAATACAGCTCCTCATGTGGTGGTGACCCCCAACCATAAAATTATTTCCGTTGCTACTTCATAACTGTAGTTTTCCTACTGTTATGAACTGTAATGTAAATATCTGATATGCAGGATGTATTTTCATTGTTACAAATTGAACATAAAGCATAGTGATTAATCACAAAAACAATATGTAATTATATATTGTGAAATATTTATTTCTAATTACAAATAAATGAAATTTTGTCTTGAATCGTGGTGTAGCATGGGCAACAGTCTTCATATGACAACAGTAAACTACATCGCTACACTTTGCTACACCGAGGAGCGGTGTGTTGGTTCCTAAGACCATGGGAAATATGTGTTTTCCTATGGTCTTAGGCGACCGCTGTGAAAGGGTCTTTCGATCCCCAATGGGGTCGAGACCCACAGGTTGAGAACCACTGATCTAATAAGAGGGCACAATCCTCTTGTGGCAAAGCCACGTGCAAGTCCCAGCTTGGAAGGCAAAGCCCTCCCAGCATAATTATAACCAAAGGCTATAGTTGTAAGCTTGACCTTCTAGTCCCAATCTGTGGTCCCAGGTGGCTAGGTGAGGTAGGCTTCGGGAGGTGCAGCAAGTGCTGCCAAAACAAAGCTTGATAGAGTTCAGGTGCATGTATTGAGTAGATTTGAAACCCCAGAGAACATTGTAAACATCTTGACCACACCCTTACTTTGCCTCGTGCAATCTGGCTTGCAGTCTGTGGCACCATCTCTCCATCCGAGAACTGAGTCCTACTTAGCCCCAGCTTTATTCTCTTGTCTGCCTTCTTTAATCCTTCACTGCCTCTTCTCTCCCCCACCTCAGGTTCACCCCTGGCCATGCTGAGTGTGGCACAGAAAACTGATCTCACACAGATGAGGGCTTTTCTCTCTGCATTTCTTGTTGTCTTTGATGTATTATAATTCATTAAACATAATTTTGCAGAGCATTACCTATCTCTCTTTTTCAAATTCAGTGCTTTAATTTATCGACTTAGTAGAAAGTATTTGTTAAGCACCGACTATGTGTCCAGCATTGTGATGAACACTTAGGATATATCAGTGAACCAAAGAGACCATAGAGCAGCCAGACAAACTGTTACACTGTTTCCCCAGTACCTTGTTTTCTAGGAACTGATGCCCTCCCATTACTCCCTCCCCCTCCCCATACTTAAGTATAAATCTATATACTTATTATGAGAATGGTCATTTAAAAATATATATACTTTTTATTTCAGAGAGGAAGGGAGAGGGAGAAAGAAATATCAATGATGAGAGAGAATTATTGATTGGCTGCTTCCTGCACCCCCCCCCCCCCCCCCCCCCCCCCCCCCGCAATCTGGGCATGTGTCTTGATATCCTGACTGGGAATCAAATCGATGACCTCTTGGTTCACAAGTCTGTGCTCAACCACTGAGTCATGCACGCTGGGCTACAAGAACTTTTAAACTAGGTCAAGGCAACCTGCTCACATGAAAATACAAGGCAGAATGTACTAGAGAAAAACAAAACAAAACAATTAGCCTAGATCTTAAGTGCTAAGTTCAAGGCAGGAAGGACAATCTTGTATTTGTTAAAGCCAACTGACAACAGATGTTTCTTTTTTCTTCCTGGAAGTCCTATTTACTCCTCTACCCCTTTGCAGCATAGTATCTTAGTTATTGAATCATTACACATTTCCAGTTTAAGATGAAAATATGAAGTTTACTTCCTTCATCATTTTTTTTCATGCCAAATTGTCTTGTATTTCTGAGAAAAAGATTCCGTGTGAGAACGGCAGAGACAGGCTTACACCAGCAGGTGGAGGAATTTGCCATTTGAACTTGACATCTCAGGCTATTGAATGGTTCTGAAAAGGATGTGACTGCAATTTTAATTACTGCTTTATTTCTTTCTATGCTCCAGAGGTTTATGCACTAAAACAGTGTGAAGAAATTACCCATATTCTGAAGATAAATAAAAATTGATTATTCTCAATTCTCTAACTAGAGCATAAAGTAGATGGTACTCTCTTCCTTTCAAAATATAAATATAAATGTAAATACATGGAAATATAAAATAATTTATTCTGACCTAAAACATTGATGCAATCCTAATATATAAAAACCCTGGATCATAAGGACCAGTAACAACCAGAGGCTGACCCACCAGAAGTCAGTGCTGGCCCCGCCCCCAAGCAAGTGGTAAGGGGCAATCAGGCAATCAGGCAGAGGAGTTAGGGGAGATCAGGTAGCAGATGGCCCCTAGTGGGCTGGCCCTCTCCCCAAGCAAGCATTAGGGGCAATCCCCCAGGCAGGCAGAGTACTTAGGAGTGATCAGATAGGTAAACCAGCAGTTAGGGGTGATCAAGTAGGCAGGCAAGCAGTTAGGAACAATCAGGCAGGCTGGCAGAGTGGTTAGGGGTGATGAGTTAGGCAGACCAAGTGGCTAGGGGTGATCAGGTAGGCAGATCAGTAGTTAGGGATAATCAAGTGGTTAGGGAGATCAGGTGGGCAGACAGTCCCTTGCAGGGCTGGCCCTGCCCCCAAGCAAGTGGTTAGGGGCAATTGGCAGGCAGGCAGAGGTGTTAGGAGTAATCAGGTTGGCAGACCAGTGGTTAGGGGAGATCAGGTAGGCAGATGGCCCCTCACAGGGCTGGCCCCGTCCCCCAGAAAAGAAAGAGGGAGGCCCAGGCCAGCCAATTTATTGCACCCCAGCCTGTTGCCTGCAGAGAGAGGCCACCAGTGGCAGGGGAGGAGGTGTAGCACTACACAGATGGCCAGCAGTGGCAGCAGTGAGGGTGGGGCCAGCTGCCTGCAGCCCAGGAAGGAAAGCCTCCATAGGCCCTGATCTAAGGCCAGGTCTAGGGACCCTACCCCAAGGATCCTGGATTGTGAGAAGGTGCAGGCTGGGCTGAGGGACATCCCGTTCCCCCACCTGAATGCACAAATTTTTATGCACCAGGCCTCTAGTCTTAAAAATTTAAAGACATGGACCTTTATATTCTTATGCTAGATTCGGAACACACAGAAATTGGGTCTGCTAGTGGCTTGGACTTCCCAGGGAACCATGTGCGTGTACAGTAGCAGAGTGCTGGACCTCTACACTGCTCACTGGGGCCTACCACAGGTTTTCAAGCTCCCAGGAGCATGTCTGTAAAGTGGGGAGACAGGCCCCAGTGAAGTCAGTGTGCCCTGGGGAGTTGGAGTCTCGGGGAAAGAAGTCAGGCCATGCCCACTGCTGGAGCTAAGGTTCGTATAGGCTTGTCTAGAAGCTGTGGGTGACTAGCTAAGGCTGAGGAGCTCCTTGGGTGAGAACTCACCCTCAGAGTAGAAAGAGTCTGTTGATTAGCTTGAGCCAGGAAGAAGCCCTCAATGTCAGAGAAGCAGGAAGTCTGGTTGGGGCATGTACCTAGAAGTATGTGCTCCATTGGACAAAGAGGCCAGTCAATGAAAAAAGAAAATTGTCTTGCTTAGCTTTATAAAAAATGCTCAGATCCCAGAAATACTGTTTTATCTTTTAACAGGAACACCAGAGTCATCCTTGCGGAAATGCACAGTTCAGAGGAGGGTCTGGGGCAGCTCAGTGGGCTGAGGTGCTGCCAGCCAGATTGCAGGCCTGTGGAGACACCTTCTGGAAACTCCCAGAAGTACAGGACTTGGTGTGCAGGGGCTGGAGGGTTGGAAAGGCCAATAGGATCAATACCAGTGACATGTTCTGGATTCATGAGATGTGCTCCTGACTAAAAAACAAACAAACAAACAAACAAACAAACAAAAAAAAGGGGCAAAGCTAAGAACTAGAGAAGTAGGTATTACGTACATACTACTAGTCAGATTCTCGGAGATATCGAAATCTACTAAAACAACCATAACTGCTTCTCTTTTGATGTGCAGGGTGGGACAGAAGTAGGTTTACAGATATGATATGCGAAATACAGGGTTTCTTCTTGTACAATTTGTTAATTTTGTATTATTTGCCACATGAACAAACGTAAACCCACTTTATCCCATCCTGTATAAGCTCTTTACCCGCCCCCCCTCCTTGGGCAATATTTTTATAGCAGTAAAACCTACTTAAGATATAAATCTGGATTGCAGTGAATTTTTACAAATGAAGAACTTGTGTGCAACCCACCCAGACTGAGCTACAGACATTATGAGCAGCTGGAAGGCTGTCTGGTGCCCCCTTCCCAGTCACTATCCCATCCTAGAGGCAATCACCATCCTGGTTTCCAACACGGCACCTCACTTCTGGCTGTAAATGGAATCGGATGGTACATCTCCATTTTCCTGGCTTCTTTTACTCAACATTATGTCTGTATGTTTCTTGTCACACATCACATGTTTTCATTGTTGTATTGGATTCCATTATACGATTACAACACAATTTTATTCCGAATAAATCCTGGGCATTTTGCTTTACTCCCCAACCTCCCAATCACTTAGTCTTGAGCATAGAGGCACTTTTCACTTAACACAGGTCCTAGATCTATAATTTAAGGAAGCTTCTCTAAAGACTTGGTGGTGGTGGTGGTGGTGGTGATGTGTGTGTGTGTGGTGGCAATAGAAGAGAAATAGCTCACAACACAGGAAGTATCTTGAAATCAGATACCGGGCATCACTGTGCCTGAAGACCATTTGGCAAACACTGCCAGAGGGAATTCCTTGCTGGCTGTTTCTTTCCTTGGGTCCTACTCTGATTCCATGTTCCTGGAGAGCACCCTTTTAGAGTGTTTTTATCCACCTTTTTGTTCTCTTGAGACCCCAGCTACAATCTCTGGGCTGCAAGGAGGAAAAGGAAGTCTCTCAAAATGAACAACAAAACAAAACAAAACAAAACAAAAAAAATAATACAACCCACCAAAGAAACAAACAACAAACAAACCCCCGTGCCCACACCCCATCCACACAGAGACAACACTCACGTTACTGCAACGGAACAGTCAGCTCCACATTCTCTCAGTCAGCCTGCTGGGCTGGGCTGGGACCTTCCTTTCACAAAATCAGAGGTCCCTTTAAAGCATTTTAACAAAAGAACAGAAAAAAGGCAGTTTTCCCCAAAGCAGTTGTCTATAGTGTCCTTAGTGCAGCAATGGCTGCAGTTTAAAAATCCTTACTTTCTAGCCACCCTGCTCCCAACTCCCACTCTTTTGTTCTGCTTCACTGAGAAAAATATTTTTTGTCTTCAGCTATATTAGCAAAACACCCTTAGCATGGCTGGCCTCTGCAGGTCTTCCCTCCTCATGTGCCAGCACAGCACCCCTCTGCCTCCGCGGTGTGTGTCCTGAGAGGCATGGTCCTGAATGGGGTACAAGAGGGAGGCGCGTGCCCTCTTGGCTGCAGCAGGGCATAGCTCACTGGGTATGATTCTGTGCAGACCCTGCATTTCTGAGCTGGGTGTTGATGGGGTGGGGTGACCCAAGTTTCTTTTTTCTCTCCCTTCAAGGGGATCATCTGCTCGGTCCCAGAGGGTGGAGTCTGTTTATTTCAACAAGTTCCATTTGCCTCTTGGCCACAATTACATTGGGCAGTTCAGCTTTCTTTATGTTGACGTTAGTGGTCTAGATTCTTTTTAGGCACTGTCAAATAACAGATAGACTTTCCCATGCTGTTGAAACTTTTGAATTTTAAGAAGCTTGCATGGATGCCCAGCCAGGTTGGCTCAGTGGTTGAGCATTGACCCATAAGTAGGTCAGAGAGTTTGATTCCTGGTCAGAACACATGCCTGGGTGGTGGGTTCCATCCCCACTGGGGGCATGTAGGAAGCAGCCAGTCGATGATTCTCTCTCATCATTGATGTTTCTATTTCTCTTTCCCTTGCCCTTCCTCTCTGAAATCAATAATATATATATTTAAAAGAAGCTTATATGGCTATCTTAGTGGGGAGTTGTAAGAAACTGAACTAGAGATTTTTACTCTGATATAGCAAGAACCTGGAAATTGAAGACTGGAAAATTTGATGAATGAGAGAAATGGAAGAGAGATTGATCTGAGTATGGCTCCTGAGGCATGGGGCATGTTGTAGCTATTGGAAACTTTCAGTGGCTTGGATGCTGTATTCTGGGAGAGAAGTGGTGGATACAGAAAGGGAAGTGATAGGGCGACAAAGAGACCTGATATTTACTCTGGGGTTTCGCCTGGAGTTAGGACTCTGTTCTCTGTCCTCGAGGATTCTCTATGGGCAATGAACTTAGAGAAAAGAGCCTCTTTACCCCAGCTTGGTGATCCTCCACGAGGGCTAAGGTCAAGGGCCAGGTCTCTATCAGGATTTCTCCAGGTCCTAGACATAAACCTTAAACATTTTTTTTTAATTGTGGCAAGAACACCTAATATCAGAGCTTCTCTTTCGGAAAAAATTTAAATGCATAATTCAGTATTGTTAACTGTAAGTACAATGTTGGTAGCAGATTTCTAGAACTTATTCATCTTTCTTAGCTGACACTTTATGCTTAACTGATTATCAATTTCCCAATACCCCATCCCCAGCTTCTGGCAACCATCATTCCACTCTTAGATTCTATGTGTTTTATCACCCCCATGTTCATTGCAGAATTATTCACAATGGCCAAGCTATGGACACAGCCTAAATGCCCATTTGTGGATGAATGGATAAAGAAAACTTGGCATGTACAGACAATGGAATATACTTCAGCATTAAAAAAGAAATCAATTCTATAATATGCAACAACATGGATGAATCTTGGGGACATTATACTAAATGAAGTAAACCAGTCACATAGGGCAAATACTGCAGGATCCCACTTATATGAAGTATCTAAAATAATCAAATACATGGACACAAACCATTTACATTTATTCTAGGAAATGGGGAGAAGACCTATTTCCCTCTACTTCCACGTCACTGCCTGATCTCAACTGACATCTTCATGCCATCCACGCCACTCCAACGAACAGAGGAGCTGAGAGGCTTGGCCAGTACCATGTGCTAAAGGACGGTTGGTTTGCGTCCATTTACTCAGAACAGCTTACGGGAAACAGGGGGCACATGGAACAACACTGAAGAAGACATGGTCCCCGTCTTCAAAAACCTCATATCCGCGCAAAGTACTTTTCTAACAAAACTTAAAACTTGCCAACTTTTAAAGTTTAGTTTTGGAGAACTAACAAAACACATAATTTTAAAATTGGACTTGTAGTTTGTTGCTCCAAATCCCAAATGGACAACTTTGAATGCAAAGGAGGAAGTTGCACAGCCCTGGGGCTGGAGTGTGGGTGTGGATTAGTGCTGCTTGGCCCTTTGGAGAATAAAGCATAATAGTTAGGAGTGAAGGACCCAGAACCAACATGTGGGTGTTCAAATCCCAACTCTGTCACTTACCAGCTATGTGACCTGAGGCAAATGACATACACCTGATTTTTAAAATGAAGGATGATAGTAATGCCACCAGACAGGGGTGGTGTGTATATTAAATGAGTTAATAAAAGTGAAGTATTTAGAATAGCACAGGACACACTGTGAGCCTTAAAGCAGTGGCCGGCAAACCATGGATCGCAAGCGGCATGCGGCTCTTTGGCTCCTTGAGTGTGGCTCTTCCACAAAATACCACAGCCTGGGCAACTCTATTTTGAAGAAGTGGCATTAGCAGAAGTTTAAAAAATTTGGCTCTCAAAAGAAATTTCTATTTTATTGTTGATATTTGGCTCTGTTGACTAAAGAGTTTGCTGACCAATGCCCTAAAGTAATAGTAGCAATTATTACTTGCCCTAAGAAACACTGATGTGAACTTTTAAAATTATTCAAAGCCAAAACCTTTTGTAAATTTTTTCCTCTCCACATGCACTCTGCAAACATTCTAGCAATGTGTATTTAATTGTATGCTGACCACTTTCCATTGCAAAGATCGATAAGAGCTTAATTAACAGGAATCCCAATGAGGTGCTGCATCAGGCACTTCGCATATTTTCTAACTCAATCCTCACAATCATCCTCTCCTGTAAGTATTATTACTTCTGGTGTGTGACAAATTAAGGCTGATTAAGATTAGATTAACTTTTCTAAACTCATATCTAATAAGTGGTTGACCTGGGCTGGGAACCTGTTTTTTCTGACTCGGAAGTCCAGACGTTCAGATCCGCAATACTCCAAGAATGATTATTTTTCTTTCTTATCAGTTGTGTGGATCTCTCTGCCATGCAAAAACAACAACAACAACAAAAAACTCCCAGTTCAGTTTTGCGTAGTGTAGAGGCAGTAATTTCTTGTGTTTATTGCTTAGAAAAGATGTATTAGGTAATTAATTGGCTGTGACCCCAGTTTCGACTGGGTGGTAGAAGCGCTGTTGTTTTCTGAGCTAAATCCGTTGTAAGCATTTGATAGTCTGAGACATGAAGTCAATACTGAAGAGAATTTCCTCCTTCACTGTGTATTCTCTGCATAGATTGAATTTGAGCCTCCTAGCTTCCTGCCATTTCTAAAACATTTGCTTTTGTAAAATGAAGAAGACATCCCAGCAATTAAAGGCACAGACGTAAGCAGCACTCATTCATTCCAAGCATGACAGAGATAGAAGCTGTCACTTTGCTTCTCCCTCCCTCCCTCCCTCCCTCCCTTCCTCCTTCCCTCCTCCCTTCCTTCCTTCCTTCCTTCCCTCCTTCCTTCCTTCCTTCCTTCCTTCCTTCCTTCCTTCCTTCCTTCCTTCCTTCCTTCCTTCCTTCCTTCCTTTCTTTCTTCCTTCCTTCCTTCGCATTTCCCTATTATAATATCATATCTAAGAAGGTAGACACCTTGTCTATTTTGCTCACTGCTCCCCCTGGTAGTTATAACTGTTTAGTACTTAATATTTATTGACTGAATGAGTGTGGTATATATGGTGCATCCTATGTGTAGCAATCACAATGTCCTGTAACCAAGTGGTTAAGAGCACAAATCCTAGGGTGAGGCTGTTTGAGTTCAAATCCTGGCTCCAACACTTGCCTGCTGTGTGACCTTGGGCAAGTTACTTAACCCTTTTGTGCTTCAGTTTTTGCATTTCTAAAATGCTAATAATAAAAACTCATAAGCCACATGAGGATTAAGTGAAGTGATTCACTTAAAGCCCTTTGTACATTGTGCGGAATACAATAAGATTCACTGTATGGCTACTAATATTATTAGAGTATTTCTCAACTGTAAGATGGCTTTGTCAGAGATTATAAAACGCATAGCTGACTTAATATTGGCTCTTTTGAAGAAAAGCAAACAAATACAGCATTAAATGTACACAAGTCTTTAAAAACCTGGTTTATAATGGAGTACATTCATTCCCACAAATGTGTGGTGTTTGCTTCTTCAGAGTGACCAACACAACTGAGGCCTAAAACGCTTATCAAATGTGGCCACGGGCAGTTACACGTGAAGTGATGGTAACACCTGCTCACGATCTGGACCTTGTTAGCAGATTTGTGATGCTGAAGAATACTATTAATTTAAACACATATCAGAGAATACTGTGGGTTGTGTGGGGTTTTTTATTTCCCTTTTGGCTACTTGGTTTGTATCATTGCTTTTAACTGAATTATAGGTATAAGTAAAGGTAGCTGGAAACTTTTAACAGATTTGGATATCTGAATGGTAGTTCTTGACATGTCATTTGGTACCAACAAATAAAAATCTGTGATCTTGAGAAGAGTAACCCCTATTTTGTAAAACTACTGTTTGGAATTCTCTGCTATTTTTTAGACAGCCTCTTATTCTATAAAAATAACTTTGCTTTCCAGCCTGCTTTAGCCTGATTGAATAATGAGGAAGATAAACTCAGCTGTCTGACCTTGTAGGCCAGAGACTAGATTCGCCCATACTCTCATCCATGCCAGATGTATTTTTTAATTGGATAGAACTGTATTGTTTTCAAGGCCACCAGCGAGATAATCAGTAAGCTTACATAGAGCTGTTTCTTTAATAAAAAGGAAAGTTCTGCTTGTAGATTTTGCTTAGAATTTGAATTCATTTTTCTCTGAGCCTACCGGTGAATAAAATGTGACTCCAAATTCTCCAAGCATTGTTTGATTTATTCCGATTTTCTGTAACAATCTGTTTTCAGAATTTTGGCAATTATTACTTTCTTCGGTTGTATTATCCAGTGTATGAGTATTAATTTTACACATACCCAATTAAAAAAAAATATCTATGTTGTATTATAGTGGAATCTTTTAAAAGACATTTTAAGTGACAATCATGTGCATTTAAATTGATCAGCTACCAATGCAAATAACTCACAGAAGTAGCAGATTAATGAACTGATGCCCCCCCAACCCCTACATCCTATTAATTTTCCAAATGTACAGGCAGTAACCACCGCCTGACTACATACCGCCCACTCGGTCCTTACGTCTGCATTCTCACCCTTGGCTGCAGGTTGAAATCACCGTGGGAACTTAAAAAATCCCGCATTCTCAGGCTGCATCCCAGGCCAATGAAACTACAGTAGTAGCCTGGTAGCAGTATTTTTAAAGTTCTCCAGATAATTTCCATATGCAGTGCAGGCCGAAAACCATCACTTTGCTAGTAGCTGAGGCATTTCTTCCGACACACGTAAAATGTATTTTCGTTGAAGAGCTGTTAAAGTGTGAAATACAAAAGTCAAAACGCAAAATAGCCCGGCTGGGGGCTCAGTTGGTTGAATGTCGTCCTGTACACCTAAGTAGTTGTGGATTTGATTCCTGGTCAGGGCATATATACCCGGGTATCGGGTTCAATTCTAGCCTACGTGTGTATGGGAGGCAACAGATGGATATTTCTCTCAAAACAATGTTTCTCTTTCTCTCTCTTTTCTCTCTCCCTCATCTCTCTCTCTCAAATCAATGAAAATACCCTCTTTTATAGTGGCGTTGAAAGTTTCTACTAGGAGTATGCCCCAATAATGATTAGGTTTCCTTTAGTTACTGCCACACACCTGCAAGAGCATTAAGGATGAAGCC
This sequence comes from Lasiurus borealis, assembly GCA_004026805.1. NCBI lineage: Eukaryota > Metazoa > Chordata > Mammalia > Chiroptera > Vespertilionidae > Lasiurus > Lasiurus borealis. The sequence goes on from PVJN01019949.1 coordinate 12,022, forward strand.
TGAGACTTCTAAAGCAAAGAAGCACCTGTGAAATGCATTGGACATCATTGCGCTGAGTCTGCCCCTGCAGGAGTCCCGTTCTCTCCTGTTTCCTTTGAGGCCCTGCTTTGACATCCCACTGCCCCTGGACTGGCCTCAGTGCTTCATCTGATCCGCCGAGCGTCTCTGTCCATTCCCCAGGCATGGAGACCAGATGCTCAATTCTCTTAACACCAAGTGTCCCCTCAAGTTGGTGATGGACAACTGGTTTCACACAGTATATGTATTGTAGGTGGTAACTGCACTACATCTCAATCCTTGGTCTCAGTTGGAATCTTGAAGACCTAGAATTTAATAATGGCATGAAGTTTTGTCTGATACTTGAGGTTTTTAAGATTGGTTTCTTTCTGATAGAAATTTGTAATTTTCTCCGTAGGTCTGTCAGGTCTGAGTGCATATCTGTGCCTGGATAGTTAAGGTTCACATATTCTGCGAAGCCTGTGGTGTTGCCAACCATGAAGCTGACCTCTTGAAAAGCTGCAATTAACCTTTGCCTGCTCATCATTTTAAACCTGCCCAGCTGATACGATGGGAGACTTATTTCTTCATATCTGGTAGCCACACAGCCTACCAGGCAATTAGGAAAATATGTGAAGTGGAATGGTTTTCTCATAGATCACATGTGGAAGTCAGCATGATGAAAGGAATCGTGAGGACCCTCATTTACCTCAGATGACTTGTTCATTGTAAACTCATTAACTATTAAGTTGAAAATACAGCCCAGAAACAGAGTGCAGAGTAGTTCATATTTAATACCTAAGCCTTTCCTTAAAGGGAGTGTATAAATCAATACACTCAATGAATCTTTAGTACTAGATGTGGGTTTAGACAGGAAAAAGATTGACCCAATTAACTGAAGAATAAAACAGATGGCTATGATACATAGGCAAAGATAACAAAGAAGGGTTCGCATTCTAAAATATAAGTTGGAGAGGAGTCCTAGAAGACTGATAAGCCACTTGCATGAAGTAATTTACAGTGACTTAAGGAGGAGCAAATAAATATTAGCATTCTCTTCTGGTTTGTTACAGTTTTAAATATTTTATGTTTAACACCCATCCCTGCTTAAAATGTTATGATTAAGGATATAGGGTTGCTTTCCAAATAGTTAACCAATTTTAAAATAATATTTTTCAACACTTTTGAATAATTTTCATTTCCTCCATTGTGATTCTCTATTCAAAATCTACTAAAATTTCTATGTCTGAGTTATTTTGTAGTTGAGTGTAGGAATATTTCACCACTTTGATTATTGTGGCTTTGAAATAGATTTTAATGTGTCCTATAAGTAAAGTTATTACCTTTTCTCAGCATTTCCTTGTCTACATTCTTTCATTAATTTTTGCACGAGAATTTAACAAACATTTTGTCAAGTTCCAAAAATAGGCATTGTCTCCCAAGAAGATGATGGTAACAATTATTATTGACGCTCAAATGGGATCTTAGTAATAAAAAAGGGAGGGATCCTGGCCGGTATGTTTAGTGATTGGAGTGACAGCCCGAGCATGGAGGTGTCTCAATTCCCAGTCAAGGGCACATACCTGGTTTCAGGTTCGATCCCTGGCTTCAATCAGGGTATGTGTGGGAGACAACCAATCCATATGCCTCTATCATATCAATGTTTCTCTCTCACTCCCTCTTTCCCTTCCTCCCTCCCTAAAACTTCGATGGAAAAATATCCTTGAGTGAGGATTAAGAAACAAACAAAAAGGATGGTAGTGGGAAGGGCTAGAACTGTGGCACTATTAACGAATTGCATGCAAATAAAATGCGATAGCACTCACTCATTATGGGCCAGGAACTGTTCAAAGTGTTTTACATATATAATTTGATTTAACCCTCAAAAAAGCCTATGATTCTCTCCAGTTTAGAGATGTGGAAACTGCATGAGTTTTTATCACTTGCCCCAGGGCATGCAGCTGGTACACCTTTGAGCCAGGCCCAGGGCTAGGAGTTAGTCACTGCTGGAAACCGCTCTCAGCCTGTGCCCTACTCCTTCCTCTCAGGCTTGTCTGCTATGCAGAGTGCAGAGGTCACAATAATTAATCCTGTATTAACATGCCTTTCATCTTTATTGTGCAAAGCACTTTTACATTCTTTATCTCACGTTGTGTCCCTTTCTTGGTACAGGACATATATAAAGGCATAGTTGAACATATTGCTCTTAGAGAATTTTAGCTTTGGTAGAGAGTCCTGGTTTATATCTTCATGAAGCTTATCTCTTCAAGATGGTTTATTTAGTTTTACGGTTTCCTTCATCAAACATATTAAAAATCATGATCATACATCAAAAGGTGGTTTGGTCCTGGCTGTGTGGCTCAGTTGATGGGAGCATTGTCCCATATACCAAAAGTTTAGTGCACATCCCTAGGTTTCAGGTTCGATCCCTTGTTGGGGTACCTATAGGAGGCAACTATTGGTCTTTCTCTCTCACATCAATGTTTTTCTCTCTTCTCCTCTCCCTTCTTCTCTTTCTAAAATCAATAAACATGTTGATTAAAAAAACCAAAAAGATGGTTTGTAAGTTGATAAGCAGGTAATTAACATTTAACATTCAGCCATACTTATTAATGAAATTATTTTCATTGTCTTCATTAGTTATTAGGGAATTTCAGAAAAATTGTTGGGAGGAAAAAGGCAAGATTATCAACCACAATATTAACCCTTTTGGATTTCATGGTATGTTTATTTTTACCTGTGGGAGAAGGAAAAATATGTGGACTAGATTCCTAACCACAGGGAGTATGTGAGCCAAGCATGTCAAACTCAAAGGCTATCATGAACCAAATAAACAAGGAATGTGCGGCCCCGAAGTTGACACGCTTGATGTAAGTGCCATTTTGAATTGCTTCCTTAAGGGTAGCCAGGTTTTCTACTCTCTCCACCACGATGGCCCTCAGGGAAGGGGCAGGTTAAAGTCCCTGTTAGGAAGGTAGAGAATGTGGGGAAGTGGGAAGGGAAAAAAAAAGATAGGGTCAGGGGTCAGCTGCTAGGTCCTCGACACCCCTCCCCTCTGCTTTGGGCTTTACCTTAGAAGACAGGCTTGGTAAAATAGGAATGGACTGTTAGGTGTGGTGCGAGGGAGGCTGCAAGGAGAGTCCTGGTCATGTCCAACATGGCCGGCCCTTCACTCTTTTAAAATGTACAATTCAGTGATTTTTACTGTGTTCACAAGGTTATGCAGCCATCCCCACTTTCTAATTCTGTGATACCTAAGCCTGTACCTGCAGCTTCTCTTAGCTTAGCACAGCTGTGGCAGAGTGGAGCAGATAATAACTACAAAGGACCAGACTGATGTTTCTCTATGTTTGTTTATTTTTTTGTAGTTAATCTTCACCCAAGGATATTTTTTCCATTGATTTTTTTAGAGAGTGAAAGGGAAGAAGGAAAACAAAGAGGGAGAAACATTAATGTGACAGAGACATCGATTGGTTGCCTCCTGCATGTGCCCCGACCAGGGCCAGGTATGGAACCTACAACTCAGGTAGGTGCCTTTGACTAGGAATTGAACCCAAGTCCCTCAGTCCAAGGGCCAATGCTCTAACCACTGAGAGCAACTGGCCAAAGCTGTTTCTGTGTATTTAATTAGGTGCTTCCATTGTTCAAAATACCCCACATTCTGTATCCAAAATGCTGGCTCTTAGGATAAAGACAAGATGTAGGTAGTCTCAGTTATGTGTCATGTATATCAGACCTAAGATTCCATAAACACCAATCTTAGTGGAAGTAGCTGGCACATATATTTGAAGAATATATGCAGGTGTCTTTAGCATATTCATATAAATTACAAAGTAATGTGATCTGAGAACTTCTTTAGCCAAAGTTCCCTTGACTCATAATCAGAAATCCTGGTTCAAAAGCAAGCCCTCCTGTTTTATCAATAGGTTGACTATTGATTGATGCACACATTAGGGCCAGAAAAAACAGGATCTCATTTCCAGAAAAATGAGATAATTTCTTGTAAATCACTTAATCACTCCTCTGAGAAAATAGCAGGAATCAGAAGTTCCATTAACCTTAGTACCATGAGAAGAGTAAAAAACCAGCCAAAGTGTTCCATCAGGGCAGTGGTCGGCAAACTCATTAGTCAACAGAGCCAAATATCAACAGTACAACGATTGAAGTTTCTGTTGAGAGCCAAATTTTTCAAACTTAAACTTCTTCTAACGCCACTTCTTCAAAATAGACTCGCCCAGGCCATGGTATTTTGTGGAAGAGCCACACTCAAGGAGCCAAAGAACCGCATGTAGTAGTGAACAAAAGAGAAAAAAAACAACAACACAGGAGAGGTGGGGCCAATAGGAAAAGAAAAAAGCATTGGGGGAGGGGCGGAGGTGATGAGAAAAGAGGGAGGAGCAAAGCAGCAGTTGCTACCACTTGCCTGATGCTCTCTGCTCTTCGCTCTTCGAGTGGCCTGGGTCATATACTTTTAGGTGATGTTTTTCTTTTTATGAAGAACAACGGCAGTTTATTTTAAAAAGCTATCAGCAATACAAAGGAGATCAATAATGTTGTAACGACTTAAAAACACCCGTATTGTTTAGCCATCCAGATGCACAAAAAGACAATGGTATTATTTAGCCACATAAACGTACAAAAGAATGTTTAAGGAAGGAGGTTTGAAAAAGTCAGCGGCACTGTATTTTGCAGTACGAGTCTGTGGCTTCTTTAGCAGCAGCTTTGTTCAAGGCAGTCCCTAGTGGTTGGAGGCAGACCCCACTTGCATCTACACTATAAAAGTTTCACACTCAGTTAAGGCTGAGGGCTTGAGTGCTCCCAGGAGACAGTGCCAGCGCCCAGAAGAAAAAGGGATCAATAACAGGAGCTTTCAAGAGCTCTGCGGGACTTTCTAATTACACTTCACCGAAGAAGCCTTGCTTTGACAAAGGTGAACTGTCATTCCCAAATAGGCAAAAATAAAAAAATAAAAAAATAAAAGAGATTCTAAAGACACATATCATGTTCTCTCATAAAAATCATTTATTGGCACACCAGAAATGTCATTTTTTTCCCTAGTACAGCAGCTTCTATTCTTGCAATTCTGTGTAAACTACATGTTACAAGTCACTAGAAATCTAATTAGCAGGATGGATTTCATAAAGAACAAGGGTAACTATGAGTCTACAGCGGCCCAGCCATTGAGTCTCATTGGAGAGTAAATCAAATATCAAACTAGTGTTGCCCTGCAACAGAGGTTTTCTGTAGCCAAGAGAAACCAGGACGGACAGAAACGGGATAGCACCCATTCAATAAATTAGGTACACGTGACTAGAAAAACTGTAACTGAGAGAACTCATCTAAATCAGGTAAGCACAAAACTAAATCAGTAGCTATGTACACATATATATTTTTTGCCAAAACTTTAATTTGTTAACTTTCCCATCCTACCTCTTCCCTTTTACTTGTTATTCGTGTGTGTGTGTGTGTGTGTGTGTGTGTGTGTGTGTTGTTGTTTTCATGGTGCATTTCTTGGCTCACTGACAAATACTCAGACCACTGATCAGAACAGCTTTCCAGATCCTACATTTTCTAGAATGTTATGTTAAACTAAAGAATCTGAAGGGGAAAGATACATGTCAGTCTCTCTCTCTATATAGAAGTAACAAGCATTGTTATTTTGCTATCACTCATGGCAACTGCATACAATTTCATTTTTTCCCAAACGTTATTTGAACGACTCCAGGAAGTCAAGCTGAACATGGCAGCAGAGAGGATGGATTTTTTCATCAGTCACAGGCACAGAGAGTACATGGAGGCGAGCGTGTTTATCCTGAGAATGCGGTAAGATGGCCTGAAACCTAAGTCCCCCACTACTGAGGACGGCCCACCTCCTTCTGGCCACTATTCCCCTGCCCCCATACATTTTTAAGGCTTAGTATCGTTGCAGCATTAACAAATAAGAATGTTGACGTCATTTCTACCAAAGAAGGGCTCTGTGATGAATGGCAGCAGGTACCCTAATTAAAATAGCACGGTGGAAAAGGCATTGAGTTTGGCATGTTTCTGGTGCTATGGCCAAACTCTGTGGATTTTTAGCATCATGGCAGCGGGTTTAAGAGATCTTGCCAATGAGCCTCTCTCTCTCCCTTGTTTACTTCCTTTCTAGTTATAGAAATTTGTTTTCTTTTTATTTTTAGGTTGTTCTCCTAGGAGGACAGAGACCATATCTGTGTACTCACCATTGTCTCCCGAGTCTAGAATAGTGCCTGGTCCATAATAGTCTCTCAATCAAAAATGTGAATTAAAGAAATGAACCAAATTGTTAAGTGCCCTGGTCTGCTTATGTCTGGAGACTTTCCAGTTTCATTTAGTGCCCAGGGTTCTGGTCTGTCCTAATGACCCAGCTATCCTAACGGTCCTACCCACGGTGTAGCTGTGTAGCTGATACTTTTGTGCTTCAAAGGATAGGAAAACTTTTCAGATCTACCCTCACTCTGTCCACCTCCCAAAGATCAGCTATGCTAACACTGCAGGCCAAGGACATTCTAGGAGGTAAACTGCAGGCTCCAAATTCAGCTCCGTCTTCCCTACCTCTCCTTACAACCTCTGACAGAAAGCTTAAGAACACAAGTTATCAGGGGAATGTCCTCTTGGCAGGGCCAGTTCCATGTGTCACTGATAACACGATCAGCAGGGAAACACAATGTCACTCACCTACATAAAAATGAAGTTAACTAAAAGCAAAATCTGAAAGAGGAAACGAAGTGACACGTGGGTTGTCTGGGTCTTTCGCTGGTTGGATTTGCTGAACACGGGAGCAAACACAGGCATTATAGCAATAGAGAGGTTGGAAGGGAAGGGGCGGAGCTATGGGGTGTAACGACCATAGAGGACCAGCTTTGCTCTCCTCCTTCTTCCTCTCCTTCCAGCTCTCTGGCATCCCACCAGGCTCTGGCTGAGCTCCCTGCAGTTGCTTCTCAGATGGAGGTAAGAGCAGGCAGCTGGCGCCTCCATAGCACATCCTTAGGCGATTGATGCTCTGCTGGAGTAGAAGTCCGGTACTGGGAGCCCGGTGTGAAGTGTGACCTGGGGGAAGAGACTGTGAGTCTTGGAGGCATAGCAGGACCCCTCCCCCCTCCCCCTGCACCCTCCTTCCCAGGGCACAGTGGGTGTGTTCCCAATTCAAAAGGGATCTGGTCACTCTTCTTTAACGCATACTCGAGAGCACGTTGAAGAGAATTGCAATAGAATTCTGCCTGTGCTAGGAACCTAGTCATCATGGTGGGCTCCCAGATCCTGGAGACACTTGATACTATGATTCTCATGTTAAGATTCTGGAGAAATTGTGTTTCTTATGACGAAAGACACAGGCATTGATCTGCAAAGCCTGTTGGCCTCATGGTAGTAATCACTGCCCAATCCATGGTTAGAGAACAGATAAGAAGACAACCCTTCTGTGATTACTTGTCCACTAGTTATTCCAATGAGGATAAACCTTTCCTTTGGGGATTGCATAGATGACTGTCAGGTGTGAAGAAATATGGGCACTTAACGCAATTTCACAGATTTCTGTCCAACCTCATACCACAATGGACGAGGCTAGAATCACTTCGCACAGTACTGCCATCATTTCCAAGAGCCTTGATCTAAAGATACCCAGAGCAGCTAGAACTGTGGTAAACTTTGAGGTTTCCCAAGGCTCACTTCTAGGGTATTTTATGGTTTCCTTTTTTCCAATGTAGAGGCTGAACTTGATAGAATAGATTTCAGCCTACCAGAAAAACTCAACTAGTTGCAGGAAGAGAGGAGGGCAGAGGTCACTGGGCTGGCATCACTCCAACTATACCTCCTGATAAGCAACAGTAGATTTTTAAAAATAGCTCCCAAAACTGCAGCTCTGAGTAGAGCAAAAATTACCTGCAGTGTTTTGATTCTCAAGTCCTATCTTAAGGAAGCCATTTGCTGAGTGAGATTCACGCTGACAATGAGAGTTCTAGCTCAAGAGAGAAATGAAAGCCCAAGTCCTAGCTGTGGCTGGCGGGGCTCATCCCTTCCTGATCATTTCTCCCACTGCCCCCAACACCAGTGGCCTTTTCTTGCTTGGTGAGGCCCTTCAGGCCTTAGAAACTTTGCTCTGACTGTTCCCTCTGCCTGGAAAGTCCCACATAGCTCCCTCCCTCACCTCCTTCAAGGCTCAGCTCACCTGTGACTGCATCAAGGCCTGTCCACACTGACCACCCTGTTTAAGACTGCAACACCCTCCAACCCAAGCACTCTTGATCCCCTTCCCCTACCTCGGTCTTTGCTCCTCTCACTGACTGCCTTCACACACACTCTATAATGAACATGTGTAATTGTGCTTACTTTTTCTCTGACTCCTACAACTATAATGTGAGCTCTAGGAGGGCAAGATTTTTATCTGTTTTTGTTTTTGCTGATAAATAATACTTTTAATAGTGCCTCACACAGTAAAGGCACTCAACATATATTTGTTGAATGAATGAATTAGAAGAATCTGTTGTTTTCCTATCTACACTAATAAAAGAGTAAGATGCAAATTGACTGTATCTTTGCAATGCCCACTAGCCAATCAGGAGTGGGTATGCAAATTAACCCAACAAATATGGTGGCTTAATTTGCATATATAGATGCTGAGTGGACGGGGGTGGGGTGGGAGGCAGGACCGCTCTGGGCCTCTGGACAGTGTGGAAAGGTGGAAAGGCGACTCTGGGCTGGAGCAAAGTTGGTGCTGGCAGCCAGGGGAAGGAAGACCCATTCTTACATGAGTCTTCATGCATCAGGCTTCTAATTCACAATGAATCAGAAATAACTACTTTTTTTTGGCCAGGGACTGTTTTCCATCCCCATAAATCAAGTAAGAGTGCAGAGAAGATGCTCAACATTTCTAATAACGGTGCTAATAGTTGTCTTACACTCTCTTCTTAGACACTCATGGGACTGCACGAGTTGATTGTTTTCATGCCAGCTGGTCCAGGAGTTTCATTTCTACTAAAGATGAAACCAGGGCTCAGAGGAACAATCATTAGCAAACCAGGAATAGAATTCAAGTTTCCCAGTTGCTGTTAACTAGCCTGTGTCCAGGTAGAAAAAGGGGCTCAGGCTGGTTCGGGAGCATGTCAGTTGTCCATGTTGACCCCTTTCCCTCCTCCTTTCCTGCCTGTCTGGGTCTGGGCCTGACACCCTCAGCTTCCCTCTCTCAGGGTGGACTTGCCCGCCCACTGGCAGCCCAGAAGCAGAGAGCAGAAGCCGCTTCTGCGCTCCTGGCGCGCTGCTGACCTGCACGTTCCTGTTCAGGCTCACGGCCGGGAAGAAGAGGCCCTCCATGCTCTCGAAGGCGATGGGCCCTTGCTGTTCATCGTTGATAAAAAATGTCAAGGTTTTCCTGTTTAAGTCGAGGAGGACTCCGATTGTGGCCCCTTTGGCGATCCCTCCCTCAGTTCTGTGAAAACAACAACAACAACAAGCAATTGGGTTTCCCTTGCCTGTCATCTCGCTGGGAGCTCCCCGTTTGTATGGCTAAGTGTTCCTTGACAAAGTGTTCCTTCTCCTCCCTCCCAGAAGCTTTTTAAAGCAAACCCCTCCTCCCTAATCACTTCTCTTTACACGAAATGTTAATATCACAGATACATTATGTATCTGTTTATGTGTGGATACATATCTGTGCTTTACATATTAAAGGGTATATTGCTTACTCCCCCAAACCAATTTTCACAGCCTTGGGGGAAAATATGGCCCCTGCTGAAAACGGATGGGTTCAACAGCACTCCTCTGCTGTTGCTGAGAGTGACCTCAATCACACAGGGTCTCCACCGGCTCAGCAAACAAAAGCATCCAAGACCTACAAAGAGAGTAGCCTTTGGGCTGGCTGAGTTCTGCCCAAAGCTGTGTCCTACTCGCTGCACAGAGGGTGTGGATTCAGCCTCACTTAATCAAGAGGGACTTAATGTAAAAATCCAATCGAGAAGAATTTAAGCTGAACTTAAACATATGCATGAAAAATTGGATTTGGGGCTTTAGGCTCCTCTTTAAATAGAAAAAACTCATTCCAGAAGGATGGTAATTTTGAGGTATTGCATCTGCATTGAGAAGTTGGAGGCTCTCTATAAAGTGACAACATTGAAGAAGGGGGCTCTCTCCTGTAGGAGACAGAGCGATTTTAAAGAATCTGAACTCAGATGTCATTTCACAGGGGATTGTGTCTTAGGCTTCAATGGATGGTTTCACAAGCACCATTCAGCATGGATGAGCAGCCCTGCCACTTGCCCTCGTTGAGGGCAGGCAGTATTTAATTTCATCCTCCTCTCCGCAGAGCACAGACATTCAAGAGTGCTGGTCTCTTCCTCTGGCATGCAGAAGACGAACTACATATAGCTGTTAAAAGACAGGTTTATAAATTGTGTCTTGTATTCACACCTTTAACAATGACAGCACAAGTGACACGAATTTGCATGCAAGCAGGCGTGTTCGGCTTTAAGAATGTGTTTCTCTGCATAGTGTGACAGTGGCCATTATTCACCCCTTCATTTCAAAATAAGGAAGCTAAGAGGGAAAGGTAAGCATGGTACATGGCTGGTGGATTCAGCGATCCAGTTACAGAGGGTTCCCTCCAAATGTAGGTCACTGAAGAAAACTACTTAGCTGCATCTAACAAGGTTTGACAGCAGGCTGAAATGGTATGCGTGCTCACTTAGAGAGACAGTGAGTAATACACACCAGCAAGGGAACAGGAATTGGAGGTCCTAGGAGACCCTGGTTAGAGAAGGGACAGCGATGAGCATGTAGAAAAGGCTGGAATGGTGGAGGCCACTATCCTACCATTGCCTCGCTCACTTTTCTTTTGATCCGATTGACTTCTTTTTAATTTTTATTTTTTTAGAGAGACACCACTGAGAATGTATCCTGGGGAAATCATTGGGAATAAAGAGAACAGGGTCCATGAAAGATACTTATCTAGGAAATTCATAAAAAATACATTTGAGAAAGAAGACACAAACCAAATAAAAAGGAAGTCTAGGAAAACTGTCACAGTGTGGGTTAAATTGTCACAGTGTGGGCTTACATTTTGGTGGTAGAGGAAAACTAAGGAGATTGCTATGTTCTCTTTTCCCACCAAACTGGGTGCTCTGTGCAATTATAAGAAACTTCTTCAAGTACAAAGCTATCCAAATTGGCATCCACAAGACTTAGTCTATTAACTGGCCTCTCTTCTGAGTAGTGGTATTGGGAATAATCACAAGAAGAGAAACAATACTTCTATTTTCAGATGCCTCTGATGTAGGCATTTTTGCACATTCCATTTAATCTTGGGAACATTCCTCCATGGAAAAATATTAACATCCTAATTTGGCGGATTTAAACATGGAGGTTTAAAAAAACTAAATAACTTGTCCAAAATGGCTTTTCTGTTAAGTGGAACTAGAGTTTAGAATCCTGGAATGTTGTCCCATAATGGGTGTGCATGGGGATTCTTAGTTTTCAGTCAGGGGTGGAATATTACAATGAAGGGCCTAGGAGAGAGCTTATGTCTCTGCCATGATGTGAGCAAACAAACAAATGAACACCATACCCATCAGGAGGTCCTCAGTTAAGACTAGTAGAACTCCTGTGCTACTTAATGAAGACCACCTGCCCGACCTCGGCCTCCACCTCCTTACTGTTGTCTATGCAATAGGTCTTTGAACTTGGGCTCTCGTTCTTGACCAGAAGCCAACGTGAAGAAGGCTTGGTTTGGGGGCTGCAGGGTACCTGTTGGTGTGCGAGTTGTTGTGCATGAACCAGCTCCGGTTATTGTCCACATACATTGCCCAAGCTTTGTCGTCCTTTCCTAACATCACATCCTTCATCACGTCCATGCGGGCCACGCCGAAGGCAGGGTCGGGGTGGTTATCGTAGCGATCCACAGTTATCTCCCAGTAGTGGACACCCTTGGAGAAGCCGGTCTTCCCCAGCACCACCCGGTCATCATAGCTGCTGCAGGTCACAGTCAGGTTGTCGTTGGAGAAGATGATGTCCGAGTGTGCTGAGCCAGGGTCAAAAGCAAACCAGGCCACTGGGAACAACAGAAAGGAGTGGGGTTAGTAAGACGGACCCAGTGAACCCCAAACCATACCAGACTCCTGGACGGCTGAGGGGTGCTGTGTCCCGTTTTCATGCTGCCATGCAGGAGGGAGGCGTCCGGGGCCAGAAGGGGCCATGAGTGAGCAGACAGGGGTCACATCCTGGGAGCTGGTACTCTCTGTGCCCAGACGCAGATGGAGGACACCCAACCGATTTAGCAGGGGTTACCTGGCTCAGACTGCACTCCCAACCAGGTGATCCGGGAGTGGAGTGGCATCGATTTTGGAAGGTGCAAGTCCCTTCACCCGGTGACTGGCAAGCAGTACACCAGAGACATAAAGTGAGAGGGACGCGCTAAGATGCCTGTGTAACCCTGAGGCAGGGAGGCTGGTATCTAGAGTCCTAGACAGAGGAGGGATAAAACACACTGAGACCAGGAAATACTCCTTCGGCAGAACTGCTCAAATGTAGTCCTTTCGAAAATGTCCTCAGGGCTAGTGAAAGCTCAGTAAAGCTTCTACGCTGTCAGCGACATGAAGGGATTTTCATGAGTGCTTGTGATGTGGACACAGGACAGGTTGCGTCCTTTTATAACTTAAACATACAGTTTGTAGCAGGTGTTTGGGACATGAGGTGCAGATAGGACAAATGTCTTTGTCCACATTGCTACACCCTGAGTTCTAAAGGCCGCCAGCCAGACACACACTCTAGAGAGAAGTCACTGCTGACTTACGGAACCTGTGAGCCACCCACCTCACAGGCACTGTGGTCTTTGCTATTTATAAGAGTAGGTTTATTTCATACCTGCCAACAGCTTTTTAATGTCAACTGTTGTCATTCCAAGTGAAAGGCATGGGAGAGAGAAATAGGAAGCAAAATTGACATTGATAAGAAAACATAGCTCTTTTGATAGGCTACTACCAACAAGGGACTCAATTTTAAACTCTAGGAACACCACACAAGTTGGTCTGACTGCCTTTACCCACACTTAGCGCTCATGAAGAGTGCTTGGCATTGATGTATATGTAAGAAAACTGGCCAGGAAAAGTAATCTCTGAGGTATAAAATTAAAATACAGGTATCTTTTCCATTTTTCTAAGTATTTGAGGAGCTATTATAATGGTATTTAATGACAATTAGACAATTTTATTGACATAAAAGAAGCTATTGCCATTTATTTTGTGAAGGAAATTGAGCATACCAATCACATAAGTAAAAAATAACAATTACAATAGGTATACTTGCCTAATTGAGAGTAAGGTGCAGATTGTGGCTCAAAATTGCATCCTATAAAGAGATACTACACATCAAAGCTATGAAGCAACAACCATGTTGATAAAAATTATTTGTTTACATTTAAAAAGCACCTGCTGAATAAAGTCACCAGAGGCTTGATTCACGAAAAACCAAAGCCCTTTTATCTTAGTTTATTTGGTGAGTCAAATGGCTTCTTAGTGTTTGTTTTTTTTGAAATAAAAAGTACCTCTTCTTTTCCATTTCATAAATCTTCCTCTAATTGATACTAAATTGTACAACTTAAATTTTCTCCTTCTTTAAATTCAATCTTTTCCACTAAAGTTTCCACATTAAGAAGGATTACTATTTAGAAATGAGAAAAATTCATCCCAATGAAATGGGAGAAAACACTGGATCGTGATAAAACTACATTCTCCATCACTATTCCATGCACTTCTAACTCGGGTTAGGCCTTGGTTGTGACTGGGCCGGAGTGAAATGATACGCATGTAACCAAAACGGGAAATGTAATCTATATGCTAATAAATACATCTGATAATTATTAATAATGACACGAGTGAAAGGTAATAAAAATGGCCTCATCTTCTCCTCAGATTATTTTACTACATCCTTTGCATCTAAGGAGGAGGAGGGGGATTGGTGGATGGTGGGGGTGTGAGTGCTATCAGAGATAATTTAGAATTACCCGTGGCACTTTTCCAACTACCCCCTTTCCTCCCTGCCCCATGAGAAGTTGCATTGGGTGGAGGAAGCAGTCTTGTATTAACAGGTTCAAAGATGTGAGAACTATGATTTCAAGTGGTGCCAGAGACTGCTTAGAAAAGGTGCTTTTGATGAGCACTAGGGTACCTCCTAGAGAGTATAATTTAATTTTTTTCAATTCATAAGACCCTACAATATTAATTTGTAAAACTATTGTAAAACACTGAATTAAAAGAGTTTCAGAAGAATTAAGAAGGGAACTTAGAAAGGACTAATAATTGAGTTAAAAGCAAAATTTGAAGATTTTAAACTTGTTTTTGGTTACTCTGGAATGAATTTGCATACAAAAGAATAATTTTCTTCTGAGAGCACATGGAGTTTTAAAACCGAATTTCATATCCATCTTTGGAAATAAATCTGTAGAATCTCAACAGGGCTTTTAACATGTTTAAATGAATCATGCCTTTGTGCAAGTCTTTTTCAAAACAAGTTTTGTGAAACCTTTTTACATTACTTTAAACACACTGTCTGTCAAACATTCAAGATTCAACGATACAACTAGAACAATGCAAACATCCATCAATTACCCCGAAACCCACATTTCATTTTATTCTTGAGACAATATACATTACAGAGACTATTACAATATTCCAGTACATTAGACACAAGTGAGAAGAATTCCATAACAAAGCATGTCTGAAAGCCAGTAGTGCACAGAAAAACAATAAGAAACGTAAAAGCACAAAGAAAAATGTCATTTTAAAGAGAGCTTGAAGTCTCTGCATCCTTTTTGCACTGTCATGCTGTGGTCTTCATTCCAGGATGTGGGATGAGCAAAAAAGAATAAAATAAGAAACAAAAGAAACCTTTGGAAAGGTGAAATGTGCATCATGTGTATCCATGATTACAATATAGTCCTGAAGAGATCAAATAGGTCCGCATCGTAGATATCTACTGCTAGGCAGCTCCCTGCATGGTAACACAGGTCTAGCTTTCCTGCAGTCGGCCTAGAGCCCTGTCACAACCTGCTTGGCTGTGGGGAACCTCTGGGGAGGCCAGACTTTTCAATGACTCAGATCTTTGGGCCTTAAGCTAGTTAAGAGCTTCTAATTCAGCTAGTGGTGGTCCCTTCCCTTTGCTTGAAAAACAAAACAAAAAAACCCAATAACAACCCAAAACCCAGCCTTGAGCCCAACTGTCCCACCAGTGAGCACAGGCTTTAGCAGAAAATGTTTTTACTTTCTGCTCTCTGGTTTGCTTGTTTGTATGATGCATTCTGCTGTTGGTGTGCTTTGTCTTATTTTTTTTCAATAAAGATCTCTTGAGTCTATGTTTAATCAGATCATTCCAGGCGGGATGCACTGATCCAGTGCCCCAGACAGAGCTGGTTTCCTGGATACAGCAGGGCTGCAACCCTCTAAGGCCTCCCCTCAGCCAGCTCCTGGGCCGTGCTGTGCCACTGCATATGATGACAGAGCAGGATGTCCATGGTGGTACCAGCTTGTGCAAAAAGAACAACTTCACTCATCGCTTTCCAATGCCATTGTACATTGACCACAACTTGATGGTGGGGGGGATGGAAGAGAGGGGACCCTCACACCACACAAACAAGGCCACCACAACGCTCCATGGTCCAAATGCCCCTCATATCAAAGCAGGCCACAAACATAGAGACTAGCTCATGGCCGGCTCCACTCCACGCACACGAATGGCAAATACAAAACAGCTATTTCAGAGATGCCTTCAAGGCACAGAGATCAAGAGGAAAGATTAGAGGAGCTCAGCTCACCCGGTGCATTGAGAGACTGTAAGGAGGAATGCAAGCTCAGCTGGTGGGGTGAGGATCGGAAATCAAAGTAGGATCTCCCGGGAAAGCTGGGCTGTAGATTTAGGGTGGAGGAGAAAGGACTCATTCTACGGAGCGGCAATCTTTCCGAAGGCACTGGAAAAGGGAGTGTCTGTTCTTCTGAATCGGTGTCTAAATGTAAGATCAATGCAAACTAGAGATCAGAAATCTGCCACCTGCCCGTGCACAGTTCCCCAAGACCTGCCTTACCAATACCTCTGTACAAAGCCTCATCCCGCCTGCTGTTGCCACAGGCTTTTCCTAATCCAAAATGGCTTGAGCTGGGAGGGAATTCTAGGCAATAAGAACCCAAGACCAGACAGAGGACATCACATACAGTTGTTTTCATTTCCCCCAATTTTTCATGGTAGAGAAAATTCCCTTTTAATTAAATATTTTTAGAGTTGAAATTAAAAACTTTAGAGGTAAATTTTACCCAGTAGTGACCAAGGATTAATACTTCATCCTCTTCAGCTAGTTCCGAAGTTACCACCTCTTAAAGGGTTTCTACTTAAGAGGTGATGATTTTTACCAACTCCCTGCTATTCCACATTTTCCCTCTTCTTTCCATATATAGTTTTTTTCCACTTCAAAATGGATGACTTTTCTATACCAGCACCCTGAGACTTGCTCTTTGGACAGGCGAGGAAAATAGGGCTGACCATTGAGGAAGGGGTCTTACCTTTGTTTCTGAGTTATGATCAGATCCTAGGGATGCCCCTTGAACATCTCTGTTTCTCTAATAATAAACAAACTGTGGGCCATGGTGAGGCGAATTGGTGGCAAAAAAAGTCTTTATTTTCAGATAGTCAGATCTGGTGTGAAGACCACTATTATACCAGAGAAAGGACTTATCAATTACTGATTTGGCTTTAGAAGAGCTTGGGAGGTAGTTTCTCTAAATTACTAAATTCACCCCTTTCTCTTTTGTCAACCAATAACTGGTTCTTTGCAGTCGGGGAATCTGCGCAGAGATTGATGTTTTACCAAATGGGGCCTTCTTAGAACATAGTTTGATAGTCATAATTTAGCAACTACACATGACATGATGGTAAGAGTCAATGTCTAAAACCAACCAGGAACTTTCTTCTCAATGAAAAAGTAATTTTACTTCAATGGCCAGAGGGTGTTCTCCAGGACATTTTTCTGGTTTGAGCCTGCTTTGAACACATCCCTTATCCCGTGAAAATGCTATTATGTTCAAGCAAAAATAACAGGAGTGCATGCTTGTGGAATATGATCTTCCTTGAAGGGCTTAGGACAAGGGCCTTGGTGGATTTTCATTTTAATATTGTCAAGAGTCACCTCGTTTTCATTTCTGAACCTAGAATATGAAAGTTAGCTTTTTAGGCTTTAGACTTACTCTTGAGGGGATTTTTTTTTTTTAAAGAAAAGTATAAACCAGATCCCAGAGAAAAGGAATTGCTGTTTATGGACCTAAGGCATCATGGTCCCAATGAGAATATATCTAAATTTTCCTCTACCTAAACTTTATATGGTTTGGATGATTTGACATATAGGTTCATTTCTTTGTTCAGAAATAGTAAATCAGAATTAATTCCTATTATAATTGTCTCAAGGGGAAATTAGTATTTTAGTTTAATGAGAAAATTTGAACAACAATATAGCACCACAAACTGATATGGACTTCTTTTAGGGAGAAAAGGCATTTACAGTGATATTCTTGTCATTAAAAGATTTTTTTATTGAAAAAAATCTGTGGTAACAATCCATTTATTATATTGAAAATAGTTGTTGCTTTAAAAATTAAGTAAAGGCATATATAGTAAAATTAATTTCAGAGTACATCAAAACCCCAAGTAATCATCTGAAAATCAGTGAAAAGATATGTACTGAATCCTGATCTTGAGAGCATATATGAGCCCATCATGGATTGTACTTACCTTTTTTATTCTTAGCACCAGGAAGAAAAACTTAGAGTTGGTGAGGATACCATTCCATGGGGTGAGGACTAAGGGTAGCTATCATTATTTATGGGATTCATAACTCAACACTAAAATAGTACTGTCTTTCTATCCTTTTATGTGGATCCATTGTTTATTGATGACCCAGTTTTCCTTGACTCCTCTCATTTTCAAAGTATGCCCTCTATTCAGGCAAGATTATTTAATAACCACATTATCCAACCATCCATTTCTGTCTTTGAGTTTTTCTCACCTATGGCCACCCACACCCTACCACCTGGGCTCTTACCCCATGTTCTCTAAGGAGCATCTCAAATGAATTACAAGAGAGAGAGCACATTCCACACGAATGTCTTTATGCCCATCCCCATGAGCACATGGTGCAAATGTTTAATCTGCTGCCTATGAACCATCTGTGCCACTTGGTATTATTTTAAGTTGCAGGAGTCTTAGAAGGAAGACACATTGTGGTAACATCTGAGGGACAATCATCAAACTCTCCCTTGAAATCCCCTGCATTGAGAAACTCATCACCCAGGGCAGCCCATTGGTGTGTAGTTATTGCTTATACTGGTTTGGAAATGTCTCTTTGGGAGCTCCAGTCATCATTTGTAGCATTACTACCTGAGACCACACAGAACAGATTACTAGGTCTTCAACTATTTGAAGGCAGCCACCAATCCCTTTTAATTCTTTCTTTTTTCTGGGATAAGTAGAATCTATTTCTGATCTTCCTTTTATGGTAAGGTTTTCAAAGTTTTAATCTTGTCATGCCATTCTGGACATGTTTAAAGACATGAAGCAAAGTCAGTAAGACTATGTTGGGAACTGTGTGCCACTCCCTTGTTTGGTCAAATCACATAACTCACATTGTGCATACACACAGCTAGATATGTGTGTATTTTGTGTTGTAGCATGGGATGCAGGAAGTATGTACATCTCACTTTCCCCCTACATTGAAAGCACAAATATTTAGACCTGAAAAAGACTTCTCAGCCATTAGTATTCTATTAGTCAAGACAAACAGACAAACGGGAATGAGATTATCTCCTCCCGCACAATCCCCTGCAGAATACATGATGCGAAGCCATGTTTTAGTTCATAGCTAATATCCAGGATGATTATCATTGGTTTTTAGTATGTAGACCACTAAAGAAAGATAAGTAGATCCTTAAAAGGCTCTATGTTCTTGTCATGTTTCACCCCATGCAGTGATCCTGTCTGCTAAGTAAAAGCAGTTTAATAGGAAAGAGCAATGAAAAACACTGGCAGCTGAATACTGGTGTGACCACTCTAGGCATATCTGTGACACTGGGATGGGAACTGTGTTCATAATGGGAATAGGTCAGGACACTCTCCATCAGCTCTGACATGGACCGCCATTTTCCTCTTGCTCTTATCTGGACTGTTTTCCCTTCTCACCCGGGGTTGCAGGATCAAGAATTATCAAAGCAAAGTTCGGCTGGTGGACCTCATTTATTGCCTTACTGACCTTTAGGTTTGAGGTGAAAAGAAGAATGTCTAGGTGGTACTTCTGTTTGGATAACTGTATTTCTTTGATTCATTAGCCAACATTTGTTGAACATCTAACATGTGCCAAATATTGTATTAGAACTAAATAGCCAGGAAACATGAACTGGCAGGAAAGCTGACCATAGAAAAAGAATAGTTTAGTGAAAGTCGGTGTATTATAGCATTGATTCATTTTTCCCTCTTCTGTGAGTAGATTTCTTGACTGATTCTAACATATTCAAAATACTAAAGATTGCTCTGGACATCATAGAATATTGAGGAAGTGTAAAGTACAGTATTGGAGGTGTAATTTTTGAAATTCAAAGAGGAAAGGCAAACTGACAGGGGATCCTTCAGAGAGTGTGTGCTACTCCAGTTCCTTCTGTGCCCTAGTGGATTCTTGGTTGCCTCCGTCTGCTAGTGAACAGCTTGGTAACTTCAGCAGCCCTTGGGCACTGGCCCAGCGAGATGGCTGCATTCCAGAGCAGAGCTCAGCAAAGCAAGAAGGTCACTAAGGACGGCACGAGCAGCACTGAAGGTGAGTTTCAGTTCAATTATAAGTCAGCTGGAAAATAATTTGCATTTGTTGGGAAGATCTTAAAAGAGAGAAAGAAATGAATTGAAGTAGGTCAAATTTCCTTCAATGGCCTAATAAGTATCCTGAATCACAGTGATGTCCATAATTTACAGTGGAAGGTGGTATTTTAAGCTTTCATAAGTGTGGCATTAATTGCTGTTGAGAAATGAGAAACAAATCTGTTTTTGAAACCTTTTTGTAAGAACAAATGGAACAGCCTCTTACTGCTACTGGGACAGCTGCATACTTTGTCCCCAAGTCTTCCACTCTAGTTTACAATACAATGGCATTATCTATAAGGAACTGTCATCAGAAGTACCAAAAATTCCTATATTTAAACAGATAAAAAAGGTTCCAAAGGACCTGCTCCCCAGAGTGTCAACTGCAAAGCACATTCCTCAGAACAAAAAATAGGGTCTGGATCGAAGTCAGCCCAATGGGAAATTTCAGGAAGTTCCTTGACACCATGCATGTTATCAGAATTCAAAGGAACCAAGTGTCTCTCCTTTCTGGGCTCTGAGACCTGTCATCATGCCTTTCACCTTGGATGTTATAAAATCTACCCAAATTTGTTCAGAGAGGATGTACCTCCCATGAGGATTTTGCCCTGAAAATGCATGTTCTAACTATGTTATCTTGGGAGAGGCTTTAGGAAAAGCAAAACAGAGGTATAGGAGAAGTATCTAAAGTGAACTTTACTTTTCCTGATGTGACCCCTTGCCAGCTGCCTCCTATTAGTGTTGAAATTTCAGTGTCACAGGCAGACCTCTAAGACCCAGGAAGATGCATGCCCTGAGGAGGCGGGAGCTGTCTACACCTGTTCATAGCATTTTCTGAAATAGGTAACAGCTTTCAGGAGTAACTTTGAAGAGAGAAGCCACAGGGGAAAAAAATCACAGAGGGTACTTATAGGTCATCTGCTCTCAGACTATAGACAAAAACAACAAACAGACAAAATCCCCAAACAACAACAAACTGAAATCCTGAGAGATTAAAGGATGCATCCAAGCCTTTCTCTGTGACAGGACAGGAGAGGCACCCAGTCAGGATAAAATTTTGGGGCTGATAATGCCATGGTTGCTTTTGGAAATATATGAAAGGTACATTTATGCTACATGGGCCCACACCAGTGGTCTCCCTGGTGACTGCGGCTTGTGTAG
Organism: Lasiurus borealis; assembly: GCA_004026805.1. NCBI lineage: Eukaryota > Metazoa > Chordata > Mammalia > Chiroptera > Vespertilionidae > Lasiurus > Lasiurus borealis. The sequence continues at coordinate 33,058 of PVJN01019949.1, forward strand.
ATGACTTAATATCATTCTCCAAATTCTGTACTTATTGAGGATTAATCTTCCTTCTCTAAATAGAGTAAATCTGTGAATGGATTGAAGGACAAACATATCACTCCTTTCTTTGGAATTTTGGACAGAGGGGGTGGGCTGGATGGGGCATTCTTTGTGGTTGTTTCTGAGATCAGCTGAGGTTCTCCATCCCCCCACCTAGGTTACAGCTTCTCTGGCGGAGGGATCGCAGGACATCAGGGTTTGAGAGAAAAGTACTTATGCTGGCCCCAAATCACCACAAAACACCTATACAAAGATCTAGGACAGATACATTGGAGGCCATTCTGGGGCTACATTCCGTCTGTGCCCGACTATTCTCTGGGTTAGTTCCTGTGATGTGTGGGAGGAGCTACCACAGTAGAAGGGGCAGTGTGATGCTGAGTCTAATGGGGCAAAAGGCACATTGATCTTTATGAATATTGCCTTCTCGGTCCTCTTTTAGAAGAAAGCAGTTTCTACAATGTAAGTTGAAGACCCCAACCCTTTTATTGTCATTAGATAAAACAATCCTGGAAGGTGTTGGGGAGATGGCCACTACGGACATTCAACTAAGAAAATGCTTAAAAACACCTTCTCAGGGCTCCGAGCACCTCTTGGCTGAAGTGCTGAAATTTACGGCCTTATCGATAATCTCAAAAATGTGGCCCCAACCTTCCTTTTCCTTCGCAGGCAGCCACCTATCTCTGCGGACCAAGAGCAGCAGCCACTGGTACCCGTGGGTTGGAGGACCTGTCTAGAGAAACGCTCTCCTGGGATGGGGTGGGGGACTAGAGGAAGCGCAGAGATGTGATTAAGGACAGGTCCTGAGGAAGAGCTCGGATATTATCCAGGAAATGATCACCTCACACCTTCTTTTAAAAGCAGGAATGTTGTTCAATATGTCCACAAACAACACAAAACTCTCTGGCCCTAACTGGTGTGTCTGAGTGGATAGAGTGTCTGTCTATGGACTGAAGGGTCCCAGGTTCGATTCCGGTTAAGGGCATGTACCTTGGTTGCGGGCACATTCCCAGTAGGGCGTGTGCAGGAGGTAGCTGGTCGATATTTCTATCTCATCGATGTTTCTAACTCTCTATCCCTCTCCCTCTCCCTCTCCCTTCTTCTCTGTAAAAAATCAATCAGTAAAATATATTTAAAAAAACACACACAAACAAACAAGCTCTCGCAAGACTCTTTGGAAGTGTTCAAGTCCTCTTTCTGCCCATGGTTTCTGGATAAACACGTGAGTCAGCTACACATTGCTGCTTTGTTTTGACCAGGCGTTTCAAACACCTAGCTGACACACTTAGGGTTACGTTCCTCTCTTTCCTTCAGCTGAGAGCAAGCAGCACTGTGCTAGTGTCAGACAGGATTGCTTTCTCCTCTTTCCTTCCCTGTAGCTGGGAGCAGAGAGCACTGTTCTGATGTCAGACTACTCTGGCCTGCATATGGGAGGCTGAAAGGCCCGCCCGGGTCTAACAAGTTACATAACCTTTCAGAGGCTGCACCTTCCATAGGTAGAGTGGTGCGTTAATGAGAATGGTAGTGTGTGTGGTAGGCAGAATAATGCCCTGCACCAACATGTCCACATCCCAATCCTGGGAACCTGTGATTGTGTCGCCTTACTTGGCGAAACAGACTTTGCAGGCAGATGTGATTAAGGTAAGGAAGGATCTTGATCTGGGGAGGTTATCCTGAACTATCCAGGTGGGTGCGAGGTAAGCGCAAAGGTCCTCACAGAAGGGAAGCACAGTGGTCAGAATCAGAGAGTGTAAGATGCTATGCTGCTGGCTTTGAAGATGGAGGAAGGAGCCATGAGCCAAGAAATACAGGAGCCTTCCAGAAGCCACAAAAGGAAAGAGATTGGGTTCTCCTCTGGAACCCGCTGAAGGAACGCAGCCCTGCTGCTACCTCCCTTGAAGCCCAGGAAAGCCCATTTCAGATTCTGACATCAAGAACTGTATGATGTTAAATGTGTGCTGTTTTAAACTGCCAGGCTAGTGGCCACTTATTAAAGCAGCAATGGGAAAACAATACAGAGGGTAAATCTGGAATGTTGCAGCAACAGAGCAGGTGGGGGGGGGGCGTTTAGACATTTACAATGGGTACAGAGATAGAGTCTAAAGTCTATGTAGCTGTCATTTTTCATGGAATATTTTAATGGACCATGAAGAGGGTTCTTAGAAGTGTGACACAAAATGAATCAGAAGTTGTGGGGGGGAGGTGGAGGGCTTATTTATATTATGATTCCACACCACAAAGCCTTCTGAGTTTTATCTAATACCTCATTACCAAAGATTCCAGGTAATATGCTAACTTTTAAATGTGTTAGAAATATTTCTAAAATGCATTATGTAATTTCTTACCCAGAACAGATGTCATAGAATGTTCCTTTGATTTTCTTTTTGGTCTGTTCAGCTTTTCTAGTTACCTTTCCTGCTCAATGCTACCAGTAGCCTCAACTCACTTCTATTCCAAATCCTTCTTCTCTCCTCTAATGTGATGCTTCTAGTGCTCTTCACAAATGGGTCAGGGAGGTCAGGGAACTGTAAATAAGTGAGAACTGAGTGAGACTCAGGTCTCTGCTGTGGGGATAACACAGGCGCTTCTATGCTTGAACTTTTTTTTCTTCCCAAACAGAGATCATAGTGGCTTACTTCTAGGTTGTAAGATGACTATCCTGATTGTAGGGTAGATATCTTAGTTTTAGATAGGTCAGGTGGTGCCATGGTTTTTAGATGCTCTGAGTCAGGTGCCATGCATTTCAGGAGGAGGAGGAGTAAAACTCATATGTACTAGAGCAGGGAGCATCCCTTATGCATCCCTGTGGTCCTGGGTCCCAGCCCAGTGCCAGACAACATCGAGGTGGCACAGTTAATGCTTTGGAATGAATGATGTCCTTTTCACAGTCACCTTAATGCAGATTTTGAAGTTTTAGGTTTACATATACTTATTCTCTTTGGGTTTCTCTCTCCTTCTCTCTTCCCTGGGAAGTCTTCTCTTCCCTTTAGATCATGTTCATCTTCCCTGCAATATGTTGTAATGTATTTCATGTGACTCTTAGATGTAAAACAGCCAGAATATTATTCCCATGAAAATATACATTTAAAAAACCCTCTTTTAATGCTACCTGAAATAAGTCAGAGAAAGACCATATATCATATGATTGCACTTATCTGTTGAATTAAAAAACAAAACAAACAAGCAAAAAAAAGAAACAGATTCATAGATACAGAGAACAGACTGATGATTACTAGAAGGGAGGAGAATTGGGGGAACTAGGTGAAAAAATGTGAAGGAATTAAGAAGTGCAAATTGGTAGTTACAAAAGTACAGCATAGGGAATACAACCAATAGTATTGTAATAACTCTGTATGGTCCCAGGTGGGTACTGGAAATATTGGGGTGCTCACTTTGCCAAGGATATGATTGTCTAACCTTATGCTGTACACCTGAATCTAATACAAAATAATATTGAATGTAAACTGTATTTGAAAAATAAAATTGAAAAATTCAAATAAAAGAGCTAATCAGATACAAAAATAAAAAATATATATAACCCACTTGTAAAATCTTCCC
>PVJN01019950.1:0-36646 GCA_004026805.1 Lasiurus borealis
CTCTCGAGGGTCCTTAGAGCAGTAAACCAACACCTGGGACTAGCTCACACCAGCAGTTAGAAATAGGAACAAAGGACAGTGAGATGCAGGGTCATTAATTACATTAGAAAAAGTAATTCTTAGTCTAGTCACACAGGCTGGAGTTCAAGGTCACTCATTAGGGCTCAGCACAACACTCTCCATTCAGTATCCTCTCACACGGGCCTGCCTCAGTGCCAACACAGCCAACCCCCGGGGATAAATGAACCGCCCACCGATCACATTGAAAAAAAGTTTATTTAAAAAAGTTCTAGCAGCAAGAACAGTAACAAAACAAAGGAGAGACTGACAGACAGACAGGAGGCCGTGTCCCGGGACGCCCGGCCTTCAATCGAGCTCTTTGTATCGCGCAAACATGACTCTTCGCACAGCGTCTCGGTACGTCTCGTTGGACTGTCTCTTGCTGGTTCTCCCTGGAGCCCCGGCCCCGGGCCCCCTCATCCGGCCTTCAGTCTGGAAAGAGAGGCAAACTATGAGTTAAATTCGCTTCGGAACCAGAGCGGGTCAGGACACAGAATGTTTTAGATGTTTAATAAGCCAGCACCCAAGCTGAGTAAGGAGGGTGGTGCTGCCACCATTTCGGGCACAGAGTGCCACATCAGACACACGAGAAGCTAACCAGCCTCCGCTGGCAATTCCAGGGGGGCTGGGCCAGCACTGGGGCAGTGTTCCTTCTTGGTTTTTCCTGAAACCTGAGGGCAACACGTCCTTCCAGGGAAACCAGGCTAACTTCATGCTCCTCAAATTTCAGCCTCAGAGACATGACAGCATGCCCGGCCAGTGTGGCTCAGGGGCTGAGCATCGGCCCATGAACCAGGAGGTCACTGGGTCACTAGTTTCATTCCTGGTCAGGGTATATGCGCGGGCTGCCGGCTTGATCTCCAGCAGGAGGTGCAGGAAGCAGCCAATTTTCTCTCATTGGATGTCTCTCTACCCCTCTCCCTCCCTCCTCTCTCTAAAAATCAATAAAAACATGTCAAATGCCTTTCTACATTTCACTGCCGGTTCCCATGTATTCACCAAACGATTCTTCAGTCTCAAGCTCCCTAATTCCCCCGAGGCCTCGCCTGACTCTGGGAGAGTCAGAGGAGCCCTATCCTAACTTCTCTCTCCCGTGCCCCCCACCCACACACCGCCAAGGGCAAGCAGGCCGGTCATAACCCGCCATCAAGACCGAGGCCCCTCCGCTCAGGTCCTGCCAGCCACGGGAGCCCAGTCACAGGCAGGGCCACAGCTCTGGGCCACGGAGAGGGCAAGGTGAGCCTCTTCCAGGTTCCTGCCAGCCACCCGGACGGAAAGCACTCACCTCTTCCGCCGAGGCCAGGCCAGGGTGGCCATAGCCGGGCCCCTTCCTCCAGCCAGCGGCCTGCTGCGCACAGCCGCCTTTGCCGCTGTCCACGTCCTCTTTATCCACAGGTTTGCGATCACTGCAACGGAAGCAGGCATGCCCGATACATCACTTTCCCCGTGACTTGTTTTGGGGGACACAGAGAGGGCCAGACCGGACCCTGTTCACGGGGAAGGACACGAGCATGTCGGCGGATGCTCTGGCCCCGAGCGCAGCTGGGGTGTGCAGCGGCGGCTCGGTGCTGTGCACTAAGGACCACACCCTGGGCAGGGGCGCCACCGGGAGTGACAGCAAGCCCACAGGGCATCTGCCTGGTCTGACAACGAGGGGACGGCGAGCCAGAGGAGGGCGCAGCGAGCGAACGCCGCTGTCCAGCAGAGGGTGGCAGGCTGGCAAGCAGGGGCTCGGGCCAGACGGCAAACAACTCTGGACAGCTCGCCACGTCAGGGCCCTCTAGGCAACGTCACCTCCACACAGACAGGCTGAGGCACTGCTGCACACAAAGGCCGGTGTGGCGGGGGAAGGAGGGACGAGGACTGCAGCAGAGGGTGCGATAAAGGAGTCCTGAGTAACTGTTCAGGGCGAGAAGCCCCAGAGGTGTCGGAGGGGCCGGGCCCGGAGGCAGAGGACACAGTGCTCGGGGCCCAGGAAACAGAACTGGTTCAGCCGGAGTCATAGGGCTTGTGAGCCTGTGGTGGAGGCTGTGGCTCTGGGTGCCCCGGACAGGCAGGTGGAGAGGCACCCACTGAGGGCAGAGTCTTGGACAATCACCACCAGAAAAGGGACGGTGGGAAAGAAGACGGAGGGAGAGCCTGTAGGAAGTGGGGCGAAGGGCAAGGAAATAGAGGAGCCTCCTCTTCCTCCCGGTGGACACTGCACCTTCGTCCTCGCCCAAGAGTTCAGACTGCAGAGAGGGACCCCATGGGAAAGCCCCTCCCCCGCCTGCCATGTGTCACAATGAAGGGTCCCAGAGAAGAAGTCTGAGTGTGACACGCTTATGAGGCCCATGACTGATGTGGGGAGGAAGGTCCCCAACCATGGCCATGCCGGCTCTGGCTTTGACCGCGAAGCACCAGCCCCTCCCAGACCAGCCCGTGCTCCTGTACAGACGGTGGTCAGAGGTGTGGCGCTCCTGCTCTGGGCGCTGCGACAGCCCGGCTCCTGCACAGCGAGCAGCCGCTGGAGGGCGGTTCCAGTCAGGCCAAGCGCCCCGCTCACCTGTCAGTCTCTCTCGAGTATTTCATTCGTTTTCTTTCCGGAGAGTCGAAAGATTGCAGCTTTTCTCTGCGGTCGTTCCCTCGCTCTTTAAACTTGCCCTGTGGGAGGCAGACAGGCGTGAGGCCTCCTTATTCCCGATTCTTTCTTTCCCCGACGTGGGGCAGTCACAGGCGGCCAGCCTGGGGCTCTGGATCCTCCACACCCGCTGGGGCAGTGGCTGCGGGCAGAGGGAGGGACAGCCACGTGTGGGCACCCGCTGGGTCCCTCTCCGGGGAGCAGTTCCATCAGGCTCCGCAGGCGGGTCCGGCCATCTCGACGGGCCCTGGCCGGGCAGCTGGAGGCTGGGTGCGAGGCTGGCTAACCGTGTCGTCCAGCGGCGGTCCACGCGGCTGTCACAGGAAGCTCCTCCTCGGGCGGCTCTCCCAGGAAGAGGTGACCCAGCAGCCCTGGCCAACCGCCCTGCGCTGGTTTCCCAGCGGCAAGGAAGTGGAAGGCGGTTTATCTGATCTGATCTCCCAGAAACCCCGAGCACCGCCTTTACAGCGCACCCACTTCAGTCAGATGTCACTGCGCACAATGAGTGCACGTTCCAGGTAGATGGGCCGAGCTGTCACCTCCTCTCTCAGGGCCCCTGCCTCTCCGTCCTCGACATAGCCGGGATGCCACCCAGGAGGCAGAGCCAGGCCGGGCTTACCTCGCGCTCCCTCCGCTCCAGGTAGGCGAGCTCCTGCTCCGACTGCTTGATCTTGCGGTGGATCTCCAGGTTTTGCTAGAAGAGAGGGCGCTGTGAGGGGAGGTCTGGAACGAGGGGGCCAGAGACGCCACCTGGCCTTGCCCCGGACCTGCCTCAGGACCGTGGCTCCCCTGGGTGGATATGGTGGCTTTCCTGGTGGCCACCATACCCTGCGAGCACCACCCCTGACTGGTCTATGAGGCTCAGCGACGGGAACCGGTTCTAATGCTGCCTGTCACACAGTCAGTCATGTGGTGGCACAGAGGGGACTTCATCCACTTCTCAGATGTGAAAGCCACAGCTCTGGTTACCTCTTTACCGCAGACACCAGTGATGGGAGGGGATCTGAGCGCACCAGGGAGGAAACCAAATGCCCACGTGCTCTGCCCCCAACCCGGGCATCCAACACTGTTCACTTCCGCGCCCCAGAGGAGCGTTAGAAAGAAGCCCAAGGCCTTCAAGAACAGACAGGCTGCGCTGAGTCCCCGCCTCCTGAGGGCCCCCACTGAGGGCGCCCCTCACAGCACCCTCAGGCGCAGGGAGAAGAAACCAGGGGGTTCTCTGCGGCTCTCTCCAAGGAAAGGGAGGAGCGTGGGGCCTACCTTCTCCTGCCCCGGGGCCAGCTTCTCTAACGGGACAACCACCCTTTGTCCCTTCAGCCATTTCCTGGTGTTTCCATCAGGAGCTGGGATGTAAAGGTCGGTCTGCTGTCTCAGGGTTTGGAAAGGTTGGAGGGACTTGGGAGGAGGGGTGCTGCAGGGACTGAGAAGCCCAGAAGCTCAGGAGCCTCCGAGGCAGCTGGGAGAGGAGGTGTGCCCGTCACCGAAGGCAGAGCGGCTCGGCTTCCGGCCACATAACGTGGTTTGTGTGGAGCGCGCGTCTAAGCCGCGCCTCCCCTGCCTCGCAGCACCCGCTGCAGAAGGTGAGAGCTCCCTCCACAGCGCGAGCCCCTGTGGGCTCCGTCGTCCAGAACTCGGCCCCTGGTCAGTGCGTGCCAGACGGACGGACGGGGAGCCTCCAGGGACGGAAGCAGAGGGGCCTGGCTGAGCTGCCACGGCGAGGCTAACGCAGAGTGAAGGTGCACTGAGTGCCCAGCAGCTCACAGAACTAGGAGGAGCCACTGGCTCGGGAGGGGCCGGATCGAACCCTGGGAGCTGGAGCGGGCGGCTGGGGAAGGGCGGGTGGCATAGCCTGCCGTGCCGCTGCGGTGGGTGCGAGCTTGCCGTGCGGAGGGCCAGTACCTTGTGCAGGTCCGAGAGCTGCTGGTGCTTGACCAGAACGTCTCTGCTGGGAAACTGCCGCCTGCAGAGCAGACAGGCCAGCTTATTCCAGTCCGTGAGCTTGTCCTCCTCACTTTCCTTCTTGCCCGGCTCCTGCTGCGGCTGTGCGGGCTGCGCGGGGCGGGGCTGTGGGGTCGGGGGCTGCTCCTCCTCCTCCTCTTCCTCATAGTCGCTGTCTCCCCCATATTCTCCCAGCAGGCCGATCAGCGGGTTCACTACCTTGGGCTGGAAGGAGAGGCCGGGGGTCACCACCAAACCTAACCTATATCCTGGGCCTGCTTTTCTGGGTTTCTCATTCCTTCTTCAGTTTGAAGAGTGGACTGGGGTCCTCAGAGGCCCACTGACCACACTGCTCATTTCCCAGATGAGGCCACAGGGCTCGAGCTTGACTGTCCTCGTGCTCACTGAGGCGGAGACAGAGCCGGGCCCTAGCCACAGAGCAGCGGAGAGAGGGAAGAGGGGGGGCTGAAGCGGAACCCAGAAAAAGAGCCACCACCTCACAGTTTCAGAGGAGGAGACACAGCCACCTCCCAGTCACTGTCCCCTGGAGAAGAGGAGGAGGCTAAGACTACAGCAACCCCTAGGGATTAGGAGGCGGCTGGCAGCAACGAAGGACAGCCTCGGGAGATATGGCTTCTGAGCAAGGGACCGGCAAAGGGGCTGGGACACACGTGCCTCAATGACCTGAATTAATAATGCGGAGCAGCAGGCATTTACCAGCAGCTCACGGGAAACTGTTAGGTCATAAAGTAAGGTCATTGGCCTATGATCATCAAAAGTAAAAGCTAAAGCAGGTTACTACTGTTATGGAGGGGGAGGGCAGGGGGAAGGAGCATTCACTGGTTGATTCTTATTTTTAATATATATTTTTTATTAATCTCAGAGAGGAAGGGAGAGGGAGAGATAGAAACATCAATGATGAGAGAATCATTGATTGGCTGCCTCCTGCACATTTCCTACTAGGGATCAAGCCCACAACCTGGGCATGTGCTCTGACCAGGAGTCGAACCCTGACCTCCTGGTTCATAGGTCGACGCTCAACCACTGAGCCATGCAGATCGGGCTCATCAGTTGGATCTTGTATGTGTCCTAGCTGGGGACAGAACCTGCACCCTGGCATATTGGGAAGATGCTCTAACCAACGGAGCTACCTAGCCAGGGGACGAGACTGTCACACTCAGGCATTAATAAACAGATGCCACTGCTAGCCCCTGGTCATTGTGGCCAGGCAGCAAACTGCAAAATGACCAAACAGCCACTCCCCACATCCTATGCGGCACCAGCGACAGGAAGCACCAGCCAGAACAACGGGTTTCGTTGATCACGTAGAAGAAAAGAGTTAACAAGACAAGATTATAACTTAAAGAGGGCCAGGCAGTCCCTGCTCCGGGGGACGGAGCAGAGAGGAGGGGACGAGGACAGAAAATGCCTCTGCTTCTCCCGTTAAAGCTCTACGAGCAGACAGTGCTGGGAGACGAGAGCTGAAGGACCAACGTCAAAGCGAGGCGCGCCTGTGACCCTCCTTTCCCTGCCCCCGGAACCAGCCCAGCCCGGCACCCGCCAGCCTTACGGGGGGAGGGCTCTCTTCCTTCTTCACAGTGGGGGGCAGGGGCAGGGGCTTCTTGAAGACATCCTCTGGGGGCGCTGTCTCCTCACTGGCATCTTCCTGAAACTGACAAATCCAAGGGCATCTCATAAAAGTTAGGTTGAAAACAAACACGTATTTAGTATATTATCTAGTGATCACTGTATGTCAGGAACTATAGCAATAATTTAAACGGAGAAATAAAATGCTGAGTGCTGTACATTATGACAGTGTGAGATCAGAAAGAGACAGACAATGCCAAAATGCGAAGAAAATAAGGGAACTGTTACTGTGAATTTCTACTAAGCCGGCGTGAAAGGAATAAGTAAAAATGGCATCCCCGCTACAATGACACCACAGAGCTGTGTATACAGTCAGCACTGAGGAGGGAAGGCAGGGAGCGAAACTGGAGCGGAGGAGCTGGGGTTCGAGCCGAGTCCCTCTGTTTCACCCCCAGCTTTTGTGCTTATGGCGGGGGGGGGGGGGGGGAGAGGGAGAGAGAGACTGACCCTGCCTGCTCTCTGAGCAACTCTACCCTCCAACCCACACTTCCTCTGCAGAGACCCCTCTCTGCTCATCGGTAACCCGGGCAAACAGAGAGCAGATGGCGAGTCCGCTCACCCTGGGCCCGCCGCGCTCCTTCTTCTCCTTGCCATCCCTCTTCGACGTCTCCTTCTTGCCCCCCAACTTGGCCTGGCTGGCTGGCTTCTTCTCCTTGCTCTCCTCTTCCTCGGGTGAGCCCGGGTCCTGGGGCACATAGACTTCTTGCTGAAAGACAGTGGGGACAGGGAGTCTCAGGATGGCTCCCCTTCCCAGGAGCTCCAGGCCTCTGGAGCAGGTCCCTTCGGGGGAAGGAACAGTTCTCTCACTCCCAAGTCTACCAAGAGACACATCAAGCAAGGTGACAACCACTGCAGGCGTAGGACACACCCCGGCAACCTGTCCCTCCTACGAGCAGCACTGTTCTAGCCACCGGCACTGACTGTCCGCACAGGCAGCAGTTAACGGAAAGGTCATCATCTTTCAATCCACCCGAATACATAAATAAATGCACTTAATGGAGGACCTGGGTCTTAGATCACTGACGGCGTGAGCAAAGCCCAAACTCACCTGGGTGGCGGGGTCGTAGTAAGTTCCCGCCAAGGGGTCGTAATAGTAGCCGGTCGCCGAGTCATATATGTAGCAGTCCGACGAGGCTGGAAGAAAACCAGGAAACGTCAGGCCCCGCCAGGACTAACCCAGGAGGCGGCCACCCTATCGGGAGCCGGGCTGCAGGAGGTGTGCTCTGAGTGAGACCCCCTTGCCAGCTCTGTGACCACGAGACCTTAATGCGGAGTCCGGCCAAACACACCCCAGAGACCAACCACGGTCACTCACACTGCTGGGCCTGCCGACCGGAATCTGACGACCAGTCGGAATTCCTGCCGCCGCCCCTCCGGTCGCGGAAGTACTTCTTGCCCTGTCACAGAGAGGCGTGTTAGCACGGGCGCCCACAGCCACGGCCTCCAAAGGCGCCACGGAGAGGCCGCGGCCACTCTTTCCGTCGCCTGAGAACCCAACAGAGCCCGCCCTCCCAGCCGCGGAGCCTACCTGATAGTAGTGGTCAGAATGGTCCCCAGCGTCGTTTCTGCAACCAACAACAGCATGTCACGAGCCCGCCACCACAGTCACCTGAGAAGGGCCCGACCCTACGGACTGGCCCAAGACTCTCCCCCACTGTGCAGGGCGGGAACCTCCCCGCAAGCAGGTCGCTGGTGCGACTCCGGAGGGAGGAACAGGGGCATCTATGGAGCCGGGGATGGAGCCGAACGGCAGCTGAGCTGAGGGTGCGGTGGCCAGATGTGTCCCTGCCTGTCAGTGGCCTCTCTCACTGGCGCAGCCTTTGCCAGCCCCATTCCTGGCCGCGCTGAGGGAGGAGGAAGTGGGGTCCCCAGGACTCTGGGAGCGCGAACAAGGGGAGGGGAGACGGCGGCCAGGAAGCATTTCCTTAGAACTTAAGGAGCACGGTGGTAGCAAGACCGCCTGCACACCCATGGGCACAGCAGCACGTGAACCAAAGGCACCGGCAGTCCCAGAGGAAGGCCGGGAGCCAGAGCCAGACAGGCCGGCTCCAGAAGAGAACTGAGCAGCCCGCTACAGAAAGCACCTGCCTTACTCTCTGCCTCTCCAGCCAGCAACGGGCGCTTCCTCCCGAACCTCGGGTGGAGGCACACGGACTCAGCCCCGCCCCGCCTCACCTCCGCTTCCCAGTGGCCAGGTTTACAGCGACCATCTTCCCGTCAATGCTGAAGGGCGGGTCGAGGTTCTGCAAGATCTTCACCACACGCAGAGCCTCCTGGGGACCAAAGACACGTGTGAACCCCAAGAGGAGAGGCCCCGTCCGCTGAAGGAGCCCGGACGAGGGCTTCCCTCTCCACAGGAAACGCTCCCGGACAGCGCGCTCTGGGCGAACTGACCCCAAGAGGCTGCCCAGTGACCCTCAGTCCTTCCTTTTCGAGCCAGACAGCTCCGCCTGTGAGCAGCGCCTTTTTCTGAGTGACAGGCTTAGGGTTTGTTCCAGAAGAGAAGCCAGCACCCTCACTCGGATTTAGGATTTTGCCTTTTGTTTTTTATGAGCTTCTCATACACATGCCAGAAATTCAAAGCCTTTATTTTAGGCCGCAACTGTCCCCACCTCAGGTCCAGTTGACAAAGCCCCTGTGATTTCGGAGCGTGAACTGTGCCCACCAATGCTTTTTATTACTAGCTGATGCCACGTCCAGGGAAAGGCCCCACAGCTAGAAATTCAAGCCACAAGAACCTACAAAAGCGACTGAGGAAAAAGGGGGTGTCCCGTGACCACCAAGCAGGACCCGCCGGGGGCTGGCAGATCGCTGGAGAGAGCTCACTGAGCGGGAAGCTCGGCCCTCGGGCCTCCACGGGGACTGAGCTCTGCGTGCCCCTCCCGCCGGAAACGGGGGCCCGGGAGAAAGTGGACGGGACCTCGCGGCCTCCAAATCGCATGGGCAGGCACTTCACGGAAGGAACTTGAACCCACAGGAGAGGGTCCCTGGGCCACCGCAAGGGACACTCACGGCGTGGGAGTCGAGGTCGATGAAGCCGTAGGTGTGGCCCATGGGGCCGGTTCTGTTCTTGATGATGCGGACGTTGGCCGTGGTCAGGTGCACGTAGGGCTCCAGCACTTCCACGATCACCTCGGGGGGCGTGGACCGGTAGATGCGTTTGAGCATGATGGCTGAACAACCGCGCAGGGGGCGGAGCAGAGAAAGACAGGGGTGACCTCCGGAAGTTCAGAGCCCGCTGCCTCTTGTTCTAACCGCGGTGCTACCTGCTCTGGCCAGGCTGCTTCCGAACCGACTCTACCCTCCTCTGCTCCCCCAACACTGAGCGGCCTACACTGAGGCTGCGGCATGTGAACAGCCACTTGCTCGGAGGCCCAGGAGAGCAGGGCCCTACCATAGGCTGAGCAGCGGTGCGAGGTGGGAAGTGGCGGTCCCCAGCCTCAGCAGAGGCGGCCTAGCCCCACCGCGGTGTCACCATCTGCTCCCCCCAAACCCCGCCAAAGCACTTACTCTTGCTCTCCCCATCCTGGCGGCTCTCCCCAGACCACGGCTCCTTCTCTCGGTCTCTCCGGAAGCTGAGCCCCTCCCTCCGAGAGGGAGGCGGATAGCGGTCGGCTTCTTTCTTCTGATGCCCCAGGCGTGGCTCTTGTCCTTCTTCCCGCTTCCTGGGCTCAGGGTCCTTGTCCGCGGGCCTGGGGGGCTGGCCGGGCTGCTTTTCTGCCGGCGGCGGGAGGGGCGTCTTCTGAAGCTGAGGGTAAGCCACCAGGTCCTGCTTCACGTCTATTCCTGGAGGAACAGAAACGGGCTCTCTGGCGGGTCTTATCCCAAAGCACGGCCGCTCGGGCCCTCCTCCGCCGTCAGGTGCCGGCCCTGCGGGGCTGTCCCCAGTCTCCGAGCTCCTGCAGGAAGGCCTGCCAGACTGCACAGAGCCAGGGAGACAGAGGAACGGTCCAGGTATTAAAAACCTTAGTGTGAGCCCGGCCGGCGTGGCTCAGTGGCTGAGCATCAACCTGTGAACAGGAGGTCACAGTTCCATTCCCGGTCAGGGCACATGCTAGGGTTGTGGGCTCCATCCCCAGCAGGGGATGTGTAGGAGGCAGCCGATCAATGCTTCTCTCTTCTCATTGAAGTTTCTCTCTCTCTCCCCCAACCACCTCTTTGAAATCAATAAAAAAATTTTTTTTAAATTAATACTGAGTATTCTGTCACTTCCCAAACATTGATATACAAATCCTTCATGAGTCCTGGACCTGACTATTATAATTAATGCTGAGAACAGATTTGGTGACAAATGACTAAAATACGACTCTTGCTAGAATTTTGGAAGAAACATATATCCCAAACACGTGTCTAGGAGCCTTGCTTTGCTAGGGTGTGACACAGGACAGCTGCCTCATTCTGTAAGACCGTGGCCTCGTCTCCTCTGGCGAAGCTAAGAATCGCCCTACCTGCACACACGTTGTTTATAGGTAAAACATTATAGCAGGCATATATAAATGACTCATCACAAATCTTTCTATAGGAGCCTAATCTGTCCGTTAATTTTGGGCACATTTTGCAGTTAGTCATTCCTGGAGGGTCACTGGAAGCCAGGTGACTCAACAGGAGACAGTCTGGGGCCACAGCGGTGGATGGCGGCGGCGGCACCTGGTGAGCCCTGCGCTCTGCTTCGGCGGAAGCTGTCCAGCCCGGGGTTAGTCACCACCCTGCACTTGTCGGAGCAGACTGAGAACGACGTCCTTGCGAGAAAAAACCACTTGCCTCATCTGGTCAGTGAACGGCTAAAAGCTGAGTCCTGTGTTCCCTCTCCCACCTGCAGCGGGTCCCTAGAGCGTGCCTTCCGGAGACGGTCACGGTGCCTGCGCCACCGCCTCTCAGGAGCAGCAGCTCCGCTCAGGTCAGCGCCCAGCACGACCCTCTGCGGGCACCCTCCGCCCCCCCGTGAGCGTGCGGTGCACAGAGGCTGCCTGAGTCCGCACGGACTGTGTGTGACGGCCGTGTCTAGCCTGCCTCAAGGGGTCACGTCAGAAAGACGGCCGGGACAGTCCCTGCCACAGGGCTGCTGTGAGGGCGCCTTTGGGAGCTGCATGAAGGGGTCCACCTAGCGCTTTTCTGGAAAAAGTTCCAGTCAAGTGATGGAGAGGGAGAGGTATATTCCTATAAAAGTGGCACACACCCCCAGTCCTGATTACTTCCTCTCTCTCTAGTTTACCGTTACTTCAGCAAACGTTTTTCTGTGGGAGAGCCTGCAAAGCTTACACCGAGTGCCAGTGAGAAACAGTAACGACAGCAAACGACGCCCCATCACTTCAAAGAAGCGGGGAAGGGTCACGTGGACAAACGCCAGTAGACTCTTTCCCAATCCGACATCCTGGAACGCGCCTGAGCTATACCCCCACCGACCTCCATTTAGCCCCTCAGTCCGAGGAGCCTGCCCTCCAGCTCCCCCGGGGGGACTCGAGATCTCAGGCATGACTAGCAGGCGCTCGAGGCCAGATCACCTTCTGGTTAGGGATGACCCCTCTACAGCCGAGGAAGAGCAGAAGGCGGGTCTTGCTCGGTGCCCAAGGTACAAACCCCGCCTCCCCCACTCACCTTCCCTGGAGCACTTGCAGAAAGAGCAGGCAGGTCGGAGTCCAGTGGTGCTGGCCTTGCACTGCAGGAGAAAGACGTCCATGTGACCACAAATATTTTTAAACTGAACGCGTGCCCAACGCATGGGAGTCACTTTTGGGGCCTGAACACAATTCAATTTACATGATTTCTAATGGGAAAAAGGATTCAGTTTTCAAACAAATGGCTCTTGAACAGCCTTCTGGAATAAACGATGTCATTCCAAAAGTGTTTCCAGCGGCAGGCCCAGAGCCTGTGGCCATAGGAGAGCTGGGAAATCGGGACCGTCGGTGACTGTGCCCGGCCTCCAGTTCGCCGGAAATGAACCCAAGAAGAGCTTTGCCCTTGGCGATGCCGCTCCCAGACCGCGTTCCCAGAGGCCTGAGGAGCCGGGATGCCAGGCCTCATTGGGAGGAAAGGAACTAGGCACTTACCCGTTTGCAGTACCAAAGTTCCGGGCCGGGTACATACTCGAGGGTGACCTCTTTGTCATGGATCATCAGAGTTCCCTGTGGAGACAGAGACAGACGCCATCGACATCAACCCCAGAGAAGCGGAGAGACAGGAGGGCACAGACAGCCTGCCGGTCCCCAGTGGGGACATGTTACAGAGTGAGCTTTTCACCGACAGGAGCCAGCGGCTGTCTTAAGCCACGACGTGGGCAGTGTGGCGGAGCGAGCACAAGCTTCGGGACAGGTGGTATCGGTCTTCGGCCCTGGCTCCTGCGGGTCGGGGCGCTGTCCCCGGGCAGGCGAGGCCCGGTCTGCTCCTCCAGAGCCCAGGCGTGCACGCCCCTGTGTGCCCAGCCAGCCCCCCACCTGGCAGAGCTGGCTCCCCACCCCCAGCAAACTCTTCCTTCCGCAGCCGGAGGCCCGGAGCCCTCAGCTGTCTCCTTCCCAGGCTGACTGCGAACTCCTGGGAGAGGGGCAGGCTCTGACCCGGCCCTGGAAATGCCTTTGGAAAACTGGCTGCGTGGCCAAGCTCCAGGAGAGAGAGGCACGGCACGGAGACAGCGGAGAGGAGGGAGGTAAACCCTCCCAGAGGCTCACGTGCTCACACCTGGACACTGAGCGGCTGGCACAGTGGCCGCAGCGTCACCCTGGCTCGGAGCCTACAGAGTGAGCCGCCACGGGAGCCGAGACCAGCCACCGACAGGTCTGCACGCTGGGAGGGCTGGCACTGGACAGGGGGACCAGGCTCAGCCGCCGCCGCACGGCGGGCCAGTCACGGGGTCTGTTTCGCACCGAGAAAGGGAGCTCTGTGGAGCCGGCACCGCCCGCAGACACTGAGAGGGCAGAGGAAACCGGCTCTGCCTGGACGGACCCTCATTGCACGAGAAGGAGAACTAACCAAGGGAGCGACTCTGCAACCGGCCGCCAGGGTCCTGGGTCTCAGCCAGGGCTGAGCTAGACAAGGCTTTCTCTGCAACCGGACCTCAGTTTCCTGCTTGGATCCACACATCTGTCATTTAATTCTTGTGCAAGAGTCAAGAAAACGCATAGAACACAATTACTGTCCTGTCAAAACCAAAGAACCGCCTGCTGCCCTGGCCCTAGCGGCTGGTCTCTGAGAAGCTGCTCCTGGCTCAGTCTCAAGGCCGGGGGTGACGATGACAAATATTTGCCAACGTTTCTTAGGTGCTTACTCAGAGCCAGAAACTGTTACCTAGGTAATTGCATTTAATTCCCTAAATGATCCCATGAGGCAACCTCACCTCCAGCCTACAGACAGGAAACATGTCAGAGAGGCAGGGCCAGCTGGGAAAGCAGAGCCCCGTCCACATCTGGGGTCACAGACAGGGGACCTCCTGCCCTCGCCTCCAACTCCCGCTCAGCATTAGGGGGAGGAGCCAGCCAGGAGAACAGCTCTGCAGGCCGGGAGCTCAGGGCATGGCCCTGCGTCCTTCCACCGAGAGGTGGTCGTTTAAACCATGGACGCCAGGCCGGGCAGTGCGGCTCAGTGGGTGAGCGCTGTCCCACACACCAGGAGGTTGTGGGTTTGGTTCGATTCCCAGTCAGGCAGGGCCCAATAGGGGGTGTGCAGGAGGCAGCTGATTGGTTTCTCTCTCCCCTCTCCTTTCCTCTCCCTGAAATAAAAAACAAAGCAAAAAACCAACAACGTGGACTCTGGGTCACGTTCCCTAAATCTGAATCCTGCCTCCAGCCCATGACCTTCAGGAAGGTCCTTAACTTCTGTGCACTCGGTTTCCTTATCTGCAAAGTGGGGAAGACAGCACCCACCTCCTAAGGTGGTTCTGACCATTAAGAAAATTAGCACATGAATGAGCTCAGCTCATCAGGATGTTTGGACCCCCCTGTGCCAGACAAGAACGCGCACCCGCAGGGAGACAGCAGGTCGAGCAGCCACTCCTCCACGCCTCCCTTCCTTGTCAGCAATGGCCACAGCTCCTGCCACCAGGGAAAGACCACACTTCCACTGGGAAGGGTCGCTGCACGTCGGAACCCGCATCTCTACGACAACTCGGCGTGAGCTGCCAATCGCTGGGCCGAATCTCAGCACCCAGGCTCCATTTCCCGGCGTTTCCTACCAGTGCCTGGTACAGAGGAGGGACTGATGCCTGAGAACAAGAGTGAATGGCCCCAGTATCCCAACAACGGGCCTGCGCAGGGCACGGAGCTCTGGAGGGAGCGCCGCTGTCAGACTACCTCGTCCACCCGCCGGGAGACGTGTGGGCTGCCGCTGGAACGAGGCCCCCTGCGAGCGACAGTCGTTGCAAACTGATTCACCACTTGGCAGCAGTGGGCGCAGGGATTTCTATGGCAGGAGCACTTACACTTCTCAGGGAGCAAACATGCGTCCCAGAAACTGGGGTGAGCTTCTGCTGAAGGTAAGGACCCACCAGAGCACCACTGACATAGCGGCTTTGAGATTATCTTCTCACCCTATCTAATAAAAGAGTAATATGCCAATTGACCGCACCCCCACCACATTGACAAGCCACACCCACCAGCCAACCAGGAGCGAGTATTCAAATTAACCCAACCAAGATGGTTACGGCCAGGCCGCAGAGAGAGCAGGAGGGAGGCTTGGGTTGCCTGCAGCGATGGAGGAAGCTAAGCTTTCCGCATACCCTGGCTGGCCTAAGGCAACAAAGTTTCAATGGCTGCCACCACCGAGTGAGGCTTGGGTTGCCCCTCTCCCCCCCTAGCCTTCCTGCCATGGAGGAAGCCAAGCTTTCCGCATGCCCTGACCAACCCAGGCCTCCGCTTAAGAAAACAAAGTTTCAATGGCTGCTGCCACTAAGCTAGCAGAAGGCTTGGCTCTGCTCCAGGCTACGAAGTTTCAATTGTAGAAGATAAATAAATCCCAGATACTAGGGCCTCTGCTTGGGTCTCTGGGGGACATGGCCCGCCTGCAAACCACCACAGGCTGGCAGGGGAGCAGTTAGGCATCAATCAGGCTGGCAGGGGAGTGTTTAGGGGTTGATCAGGCTGGCAAGCAGAAGCAGTTGGGAGCCAGCAGTCCCGGATTGTGAGAGAGATGTCCAACTGCCTGTTCAGGCCCGATCCTACTTGGGTCCCAGACTGGAGAGGGAGCAGGCTGGGTTGTGGGACACCCCTCCCCCTGTGCATAAATTTCGTGCACTGGACTCTGAGGTTCTTACTCCTCAGAGTCCCCTACAACTAAGGCAGCCAGAAACACTGCTTAAGCTAGGAAATGGCTGCACCACCACTGTTGTTCTGATAAGAATAGACACTCAACCTGAAGGAGAACCATCGGGGTCCTCTCTGACCACTCCCCTGCTGCTGCTGTACACGGGCAGCCCAGACACCAAGACGGCCCGGGACACAGGACACCGCCCCCGCCCTGCAATGCCCTCTCTTCAGGCCTCACAGAGCAGAGACCCACCAGTGACTCCCAGGGAAGCAACTGTGCGAGCGGGATTAATAGATGGGGAGCATGACTTCATCACGTTTGGTTGCCCGCCTTTAATTGTCAATTACCTTCTGTTGCCACACAACAGAATTTTCATTCATCGTCTGAGTTGTTGGGTCATGTGTTAAGCTGCTTAAGTAAAGGCACCGGGAAGACCACGAGTCGATGAACCAGGTGTGGCTCCCGCAGAGGCGCAGTATTTTCAAAGTAAAACCAAAGACCCCTCCTTTCTCGGGGCGTGAGATTAGGCTAAATTAGATCATAACCTGCTACACCCGAAAAGCCCAAAGCTCTCACCTGACAAAGTCACACATAGGTGTTCCTACATACGCCTTAAGTGGTCTGAATGAGAAGCTTCAAAAAGCTAGAGATAGTCCGTCCGGCCAGTGTGGTTCAGTGGTTGAGCATCGGCCTATGTACCAGAAGGTCACAGTTCGATTCCCACAGATTGATGTTTCTCCCTCTCCCAGTTTCTCTCTGAATTCAATAAAAATATTAAGGAAAAAAAAAAAAGCTAAGCAATAATGCCTCCCGGAAGACCAAAGTCAGTCCTTACTCTCCATCTCAGGGACATTGTAGGGGAGCCATCTGGGTGTGAGGCTGCTGAATTCAACATCCACATTTCCATTTCCCTTAAAAAAAATTTCTTTTAATGATTCAGAGAGGGACAGGGAGAAAGAGATAGAAACATCAATAATGAGAGAGAAAATATATATATATAAAGAGAGAATCATTGACTGCTTCCTGCACGCTTCCTACTGGGGATCCAGCCCACAATCCGGGCAGGTGCCCTTGACCAGAATCGAACTCAGGACCCTTCAGTCTGCAGGCCAACACTCGGTCCACTGAGCCAAACCAGCCAGGGCCATTTCCTTTTCTGCTGCTGCTCTTGGAGACTTTATAACTCCACTTTGTGACTCAACCTTAAGAAGAACTTGGGTGAGAAAAGCGAGACTCTCCCTGAGCTTATGCCGGCTGATAGCCATGCCGAGGACTGGTAAGGTGGTGGGAGGAACAAGAGAAATGGACACAACCTTTCTGGCCAGGAGCTGTGCATCTCTGTTAAAGATCACCCAACACGAGCACAGCCCCAGGGAAACTTTGTACTGAGAACACAGCAGCGGTGGGACATGACGGACCGTCCCATTAATGCATGGGGAGACAGATCAGAAAGCAGGCAAAACGCACGTGAGCTTGTCAATGCAACTCACACTGGGAGATGGGCAAGCCCTCTTCGCAGATCTGTGCTTCTTCCAAACCCACAATGGGAGATCGGGTTACTGGTGCTGAGAGCTGGTACTGTTTATCAGACAGTGATCTTTGTTCACAAAGCCATTACGATGTACAAAGAAGGCATTCTTCACAAATGTCACCTCGCTCAAGCCTCCTAAGTAGGACATACATAAACCCTCCTTCGGCATGGAAAGTATGGCTGGGGTACCTGGAGCGGCCGGCCGAGATTAGAGCTTGTTAGCAACACAGAGAGGTATGGTCACTGCTGCTTTTTGGTTTATTCCGTTTTGAAACTTTCAGGGAGTCAGCCAACTCGTCACATTGGCCAAAATGCCTTCCGATAAAAAGACACACCGGGAAAGGCTAGAGAAGTTACCAGCAATGGGCCATCGGGGGTTCAGAGACCCACTTCTTTTTATTTTTATTGATTTTTTACAGAGAGGAAGGAGAGAGATAGAAAGTCAGAAACATCGATGAGAAAGACATCGATCAGCCGCCTCCTGCACGCCCCACAGTGGAGATGTGCCCACAAGCAAGGTACATGCCCCCGACGGGAATTGAACCTGGGACCTTTCAGTCCGCAGGCTGACGCTCTATCCACTGAGCCACACCGGTCTCGGCAAAGACCCGCTTCCTGACAGCTCTGCCACGCTCCCCCGCCCTCCCGGTGGTCTCCATGCTCACGCACTGCAAGTACTTAGGTGCTGTGCCGAAGACAGCGGCCTGCTCGGAAGTAGCTGAAGTCTCACCAGCGTGACAGAAAGAATAAAGCAAGAGGAACAACCCAGCAGGGACCGAACAGAAGCGTCATTTCTCTTAGTATAAAAGAGTAGTTGTAATATAAATCTTTTGCAAAGCGACCAGGCGCATTCTTGTTGGTGCGAGGATATGTCAGATTTCAAACATGCTGTCAAACTCGCTATTCTTAAAGGCAGATCCAAAATGAATGAGGCAGCACCAGGGAAGGAGAAGGGAGGGGACAGCAGCGGCTGGGGTCCTGAGGGAGCACCCGAAGGCTGTGTGACCGCTGGCCGCGAGCTCTGCTGAGACTGCTCTCCCCCGGGAGGGTCTGACTGCCCTCCGCTGGAAGCAGAGCCCACCTCAGGACCCGGGTGAAGATGGAGGGGCGGGAGGACCGCCTTCCTGGCTGCTCTTATCTTGAGATTCTTTTCTTGTCCAGACAAAAACACAACGAAACATTTTCTACATTCCTCCTCCACATCTTCCACGGCCTGACCCGTTCCCCCGTCACTTCCTAGGAAACACAGCAGCTGGGGAAGCCGTGCCGTGCGCTGTGGGGGGCAGGGCAGCCTGTGCTCACCGAGCCGCCCAGCCTCTGAGCTGCCCCGGGTCCGGGTCTCACGGGCTCTGCTCCAGGACCAGAGCACCCCCAGACCAGGCCGGGCGGACAGCGGCTCGGTGACTTCAGGGCGCCTGGTGCTGAGAATAATCCACCCGCCACCACTCCCCGTCGGTCTTGTGTGTATTTCAAGGTAGGTTCCAGTTCCTCCAAAAAATGCCTTTTGTCAAAATGAAATCCTATGAGTGACCCGGGGTCTGGAGATTAACTTCCTTAACCGAGGCCCGGACTCAGGAAGAACAGACTCATTGCCCGGGGATCCGCCTGACTCTCCCATTCTAAGAGGTGATTCAAAAACAGGCGCACGCGTGCGTGCGCGCGCGCACACACACACACACACACGCATGCAAGTAATAAAACAGCCAAAAGCCTCTCTCCTTTGAGAAAAGGAGGCTCCACCACAGACACTGAAAGGCAGGTGGGCACACAGCCAATCCCTTCACCAGACTCTGTGCTGTAAAGAATGACTGACAAGCTCCAGCTATTGTACCTGGAATCACCCAACAACCGAGAGCCACTGAAATGCAAACAGTTTTAAACTCTCAGTTTGTTAACTCAATATGGTTTACTTTTGTTATCACTTTTCAACCCTCACCCAAGGACATGTTTCTGTGGATTTTTTACAGAGAAAGGAAAGGAGAGAGAGATGAGAAATAAACATGCATCAGTTGCCTCCCGCAGGTACCCTGAGTGGGAATGGAAACTGCCACAGAACCACCCTCCCACCAACCCAGCCCCCGGCCAGCGCAACTCGACACGTTTCAGAGCAGCGTTTCGTCAAATGCTTAACAGGACCTCCGTCTAGTTCAGATTTTCTCTGTTAACAATAAACTTATTTCCCACCAAAGACTGACCCATTTCTTAGCGGAAGCAGACTGCACGTGAACATATCTCACTGATCATTCTCAAGGTTCCCTTCAGAGCTCAGGTGTCTGTAACGGCCACTAAATTCATCTTCTCCTCTCTCGGTTGGTTTCAATCCGCCATAACGGGATGAAAGTGCTCGCAAAGTAGAAGATGGAAGCAGGACACAGCTGCTCGTGTCTAAGGATTCTCTCAGTTAGTCCCAAACCAGTGTGGGGGCTGCGCAGGGCAGAGGTTCTGCGTCTCCTGGTCCAGCTCCTGGCTCTCTTCTTCTGGAAAAGGCGGAGCCTAAACTCCACACACACGCGCACACACACACACACACACACACACACACACACACACAAACACGCGCGCGCACGCACGCGCGCATTGTCTCGGTTCTCTGAATCGATCACTGTGGCGGAGGGAGCTGCTAAAAATCAATGTGGAAACCGCCAAGCTCCTTATTTGGCTGTTTACTGGCCAATGGAACGAGCAGCTACTCTGGCCTCCCCACGGAAGAGATGATATCCACTGGCTCTTTGCCTCCCGCCCCGACCCGACAGAGCCTCTGTTGGCCTCGCCGGGACATTCCAGAGCACCTGCTGCCATGCTTCCTACGGAACAGCACCCGGAGATCCGTAAAACGCAGCGCCACCGGGTCTCTGACCTCACACTGTCCCACCACCGTGCCAGGGAGGCGGCCGCCCATCACACCCTTTTCTCCAGCAAAAAGCTATGTGGCCCACAGCACTCCGAAGGAGCTGCCAGACTGACACTAGAGGCTGCGGGCGAGAGAGGTCCACCGGACAGGGCTTAGGTCCCGCATCATTTCGGGTCCCCCCGTTCTCACCTGCAACCAACCCAGAGGCAGAAAACTCCAGCCTCTGACATCCGCAGGCGGTGCCTTCACATGTGAGACCCGCTCCCGTTAACTCGGTTCACACCGAGGAAGCAACATCCCGTGAACTGTGGGCTCACGGCAGCCCCGCCGGCAGATGCGAACAGAGAATGAGGAGTGAGCTCAGCACAGGGCTGACACCTCTGGCAGCCCCAGAGTGTGGGAGAAGACAAAGCCAAGGTCTCTAACCCAAGCTGCTGCCAAGTCTAAAAGGGCACAGCCCACACCACCCAGAAACCCCCCTCTATGCCCTGGAAATCTAACACCCGCTTACCCCTTAGATGCCTTTTAGCACCCTCGGACCATCTAAAACAGGAAAAGGCATTTCTTAGCCCAGCTCAGTGGTTGAGCATCAACGGATGAACCAGGAGGTGATTTTTTTTCTTTATTATAGAGAAAAAAAAATCCCCAAGAGCTATGAAGATGGGAAATAGCATCAGTGATTCTGTCTCATCATGGATGTTTTCATCTCTCTCCCTTCCTCTCTGAACCAATTTTTTAAAAAGACATCCCTTTATATGTGCTTGAAGGTTATCACAATGACCAAAATAAGTGACCGTGTAATTAAAATGTTCTTATCTCTTTGTAAGAAAAACAGAGGAAAATACATGAAAAGGGAGAACTGTGGTAACGTTTGGAAGCACCTTGAGATTTCTGTTATAGAGAGCAAACTCCAGGTCCAGGTGTTTAAGGTAATCCAACTTCCTGTGCCATCCTGTCAGAGGCTATGTGTCAGGCAGCGCAACCAATTTGAGGCTGCAGAAGAGGGTCAACATGATGACACACTGGCTTCTCTCAAAAAGATTACGTCAATGTACCGAGACTGTCTTCTTGTGGGAAGAGTTAGAGTTTCATAGATTTTAAAATGCCTTTACCTACCCCCTACCACCTCCCTCATCCCTCAAAATCACTAGCCAGAACAGGATATATACTCTTTTTAAATATATTTTATTGATTTTTTTACAGAGAGGAAGGGATAGGGATAGAGAGTTAGAAACATCGATGATAGAGAAACATCAATCAGCTGCCTCCTGCACACCCTCTATTGGGGTTGTGCCCGCAACCAAGGTACATGCCCTTGACCGGAATCGAACCTGGGACCCTTCAGTCCACAGGCCGACGCTCCATCCACTGAGCCAAACTGGTCAGGGCTGTATTCTTTTTTTAAAATTCATTATCAATTTAGGGAGAGAGTGAGAAACATCAATCGGCTGCCTCCTGCATGCCCCCCTCTGAGGATGGAGCCTACAACCCAGGCATGTGCCCTGACCGAGAACTGAGCCAGTGACCGCTTGGTGCATGGGACGATGCTCAATCTACTGAGCCACACCAGCCAGGCAGGATACGTATTCTTCATTCAACAACAAATATGTTTTCTCAGCTGACTAGGAATGGGGATTATATTTTAAAGCATGAGGACAATGAACAGGCACACTTTTAAA
This sequence comes from Lasiurus borealis, assembly GCA_004026805.1. Lineage (NCBI taxonomy): Eukaryota > Metazoa > Chordata > Mammalia > Chiroptera > Vespertilionidae > Lasiurus > Lasiurus borealis. The sequence goes on from PVJN01019950.1 coordinate 21,558, forward strand.
CAAAGCGGCAGCACATATCTCTACCTGAAATCCGTATCAGGAAACATACAGAATGGAAGAGTTACTTATATCGTCAGAGTGAATGAAAAACAAAATGAGGGCGACAGTCTATGCTGAAAAGTCCACTGTGCTGACAGCTCACCAGCAGTTTAGTATAAAGCGCTCCATGAGCTGCGTGTACAACAGACAAAGCTGGATGTGACCAGAGAGGAGAAAGGGTAAACCACACGTAAGAAAAGTGAGAGTCTGGAAATAAGCAAGATCCAGATATATTCTTGCTCAGCTATATCTGGCAGAAATGCAGATGCTTTTATTCCTTCTGTACTTTTAAAAAATATATTTTTATTGATTTCAGAAAGGAAAGGAGGGAGAGGGAGGGAGAGAGAAACATCAACGAGAGAGAATCATTGATCGGCTACCTCTTGCACGCCACCTACTGGGGATGGAGCCCTGTGCCCTGAAGTGGAATTGAACCATGATCTCCTGGTGCATAGGTCAATGCTCAACTATTGAGCCACACCAGCCAGGCAGGAGGTATTCTTACAGGGAGGGCCAAGTCCATTTAAAAAAAATATATATATATATATATATTTTTATTGATTCTTTTACAGAGAAGAAGGGAGAGGGATAGAGAGTTAGAATCATCGATGAGAGAGAGACATCGATCAGCTGCCTCCTGCACACCCCCTACAGGGGATATGCTGGCAACCAGGATACATGCCCTTGACCAGAATCGAACCTGGGACCTTTCACTCCACAGGCCGAGGCTCTCTCCACTGAGCCAAACCGGTTTTGGCCCAAGTCCATTTTTTAAAATATATATTTTATTGATTTTTTATAGAGAGGAAGAGAGAAGGATAGAGAGAAACATCAATGAGAAACATCAATCAAGCTGCCTCCTGCACGCCCCCTATTGGGGATGTGCCGAAAAACAAGGTACATGCCCTTGACCCTGGAGTCCGAAGGCCGATGCTCTATCCACTGAGCCAAATCGATTAGGGTGGCCAAGTCCATTTTCCTCCCTTCTTCTGTCCCATCGGTTGGCAAGTCAAAGTGATGGCTGACACGCAAGCAGCCATCCTGGACAGGAAGGCAGAAGTCGCGTGCTGAGGACGGAAGGGCCTGGGCTCCTGATGCTCACGGCCCTCTGCAAGAACGCCTGGCGGACTAGACCGTGCTCCTCAGAGAGGATGAACTCACTTAAGCCTCAATCATTTTTCGTGTCTGTCACTCAGCTGATTCTAACCTAACTGCTATGGAAGGTTCTCTGCAGGGCCATTTAGTTTTGTTCCACTCCTGTAGCTCTCCCAGGCCTTCAGGTTCAACACTAAAGCAGCCCCTGACAACCTGCCTGCACTTTCACTGCCTCCCAGGGCAGGAGGACAAGACCCAGACAGGACATCTGGAACAAACAAAATGTGGCCCTCTCTTCAGAACGGACAGTATCCAGTACTACCACCTGCCACCACAGATGACAGAAGTGCTGGCTCCCTGGCATATGTCATCCGTTTGGTCAAAGGAACTTAGACTAATTTTTAAAAAGTATGGAAGTACCAGATTTTGGAAAGTCAAGAGATTGTTCGGGCTGCGAGGGCTAAAGCCTTCTTTGTTATGAAGAGAAAAAAACCCCTGAGGGCCAGGAGGATGGAAGACAGCACCAGCAACACTTCATCCAACAGCGACTAACCCAGTAACAGGCATTACTCAGCGCCTCCCACGCCGAGCCCAGCTCTCCGCCACGCGGGCAGCGAAGGGAGAAAAGGAGCCGTCCCTGTCCTCAGGGCCCTTCCAACCAGCCATGCTGGCTCCACCTGTAACAGCTGCTGTAACGGCAGGACCTTCGCTAGTCACTGGCCCAGACACGTGGTCCGGCCCAGCTGTTTACTCGGGGCTCCCATGCTACCTTGCAACGACAGAAGCTAAGTGGTCCTGCACCGGATCGCGCGCTGTGCCTAGTTCCTGGGGCGCTGTTGTTTAAAGGTGTGGGTGAGGGTCTTGTCTTCTGACCCGACTCCTAAGAGTGGTGACTCCAGAGCCATGCGGGTAGAGCGGGTGCAGCTCAGAGACATGCTTGGTCTGCTCCGAGCAGGCGTCTAAGCCCAGCGGAACCTCTTTAAGGCAGAGAACGTTAGTTTGGGGGCCTTGCTCAGGAAAACGCTGCTGGTGGCTCTTGAGAGCTGGGCTGAAGGGGCTCTCCAGGGTCAGGGTGACAGGCAGAAACAAGACGAGTGCATGTGCCACTTAAGGGTGGACTCTGAGGACCGCAAAGGACGGGAAAGAAGAAAATCAGCTGCTCAAGAGTCAGCTGCAAACGCTGGGTGTGCTCACACCCCGAACAACAAAGACTGACCCGTCCAGGCAGCAAGTGTCCCGAGGCCTCTGGGAAACACAGCCACAGCCGAGGGACAATTCAAAACGGCCACGTGAGTGCCCACAGCAACCGGCGCAGAACAGGACATGGCCACGGATCTGGCATATTCCATCAGGGCTGCCAGGCTCTCCATTTGGAGAAAGCACACACTATAACATGGAAAGCTGAAAGCTGGAGAACTTTCACTTTTAGATATAACCAAAGGCAACTGAAACATGTATCTACACAAACATGTGTACATGGATGTTCATCGCAGCATTATTCACGACAGCCCAGAGTGGAAACTAGCCATCAACTAATTAATGAATAAAGGAGATGTGCTACAGCCACACATGAAATGGTCAACCAGTAAAAGGAACGAAGTGCTGATTCATAGTATATAACGTGGATGAACTTTGAAAACACCATGCTACGTAAAAGAAACTAGCCTCAAAAATGTGTACGACCCTATTTATATACAACAACTCAGACAAATCTATGGACAGAAAGCAGATTAGGGGACAGTTAGAGCATGTGCGGGAGAAGGACACGGGTGTGACTGCTAAAGGGTACAGGATTTGTTTTAGGGATGATGGAAAGGTCAGGAATTAGTGGTGATGGTTGTACAGTCTTGTGAACATATTAAAACCCACTGGATTATACACTGTGAAAAGGTGAATTCTGTAACATAAGATTACACATCAGTTAAAACTCAGAAGAGAAAACCACCACCCAAAGCTTTCAGGACTAGATGGCTATTTCCAGAACAAAGCAGTCATGTCTCTTCCCTCTGCCACCCCCTGGCCCACCTCACCTGGCCGCCCCCAGCCCCTCCGTGAGCTCTGCCTCCAGCCACTTCCCCTTGGACCAGGCACTCCCTGGCCCCCCCAACCCCCCTGGTCCTTACTACACCCTGATTCTTGCCCAAAGCTCTGGTCCCTGATGACAATACACACTGAAAACGAGAGGACTCTATTAGCGGGAACACCCACTTCCCCAACAAAAAGGGGGTCAGAAAGCAATCTGACCACCTTGAATGAATAAATTTTAGAAATATGAATGAAATTAGTCCACATGTCTACCTACTTACACTTAATTTGTAAATTTAATCTTGTATATTTAAATTTACAATAACATGGTATTAATTATGACTGTCCCAATACACTGACAGATACATAACATACATAGTTCCTTTTATCTCTGGGGATACATTCCAACACCCCCAGTGGAGGTCTGAAACCGTGGAGAGTACTGAACCCACACGTATATATACACAGGTAACAGCTGATAATTCAATTGATGTTTCTTTCAAGTTTAACCACTGGAATTAATGATTATTCAAAGTCTGTATACATTTTTTACGAACATCCTGCATATTATGTTTTTTCCTACATATATATGATAAAGTTTCATTTATAAATTAGGCACAGTAAGAGATTAATAAAAAAATAATAAAATAGAATTAGAACAACCCTAATATGCAAATAGACTGAACGGCAGAATGACTGGTTGCAATGATGTGCACTGACCACCAGAGGGCAGACACTCAGCACAGAAGCTGCCCCCAGCCCACAGGCCCCAGGCCGCAAGGCAGGTGCCAGTGATGGCCCTGCTGGTTGCCCCGCAGAGAGAGGTGACTGGCATGGCAGTGGGGGGTGGGGCTGGCAAGCAGGCAGTGCCAGGCAGCCAAGGTGGTGCCAGCGGGGGCCCCGATCGCCCTGCTGGTTGCCCCACAGATTGGCCCTGATTGACAGCCAGGCCTAGGGATCCTACCTATGCACGAATTTCATGCACCAGGCCTCCAGTATACCAAAATAAAAGTTATGTGAATGTGGCATTATTTTCTATAATAATACGCATACTATGCAAATTGACCAAACGACTGAACAACAAAACAACCTTCTGGGCATGCACTGGCACCAGGCCAGCCAAGGCGGGTGCAATGCGATTGATCGGGGGAACTCCGTGATCGATTGCCCAGCAGGCGGAGGCCGGGCCACCTGGCCAGTGGCCACAGAGGGAGGCCAGGCCACCAGCCAGCGACACTGTGGCGGGTGTGCAGGGCCAGCCAGTGATCGCCTTACAGAGGGAGGCCCAGCCAGACAAGGGATCACACCCCATTCCTGTCACTACAGAGGGAGGCGACTGGTGGCAGGGGAGAGGGAGGCGATGCCACACAGACGGCAAGGGTGGGACCAGCTGCCGGCAGCCGGGGGAAGGAAAACCCGATAGACCCTGATCGCCGGCCTATCCTAGGACCCGGCCTGAGGGACCCCAGATTGCGAGAGAGCACAGGCCGGGCTGAGGGAACCCAAGCCCCCACCCCGTGCTTGAATCTCATGCCCTGGCCTCTAGTGTCAAGTAAAAGTCACTCGAACATGAGCACTTAGACGCCGCAACAGTCTGGTACCCAAGACAGCCACCACATGACTGATGGGCACACCTACAGGGTGGGGATAGAGGGATGCTTCACGAGCAAAGTGGGTCGGAGCAGGAGGCATGAGATTCCACCACACTACACAGAACGGCACCGTTCAAACTTTATGACCTGTTTCTTTCTGTTATTTTCATTTAACCTTTCTGGACCACGCGTTACTGAAATGAGTGAAAGCGAAACCATGCATAAGGGAAACTACTACAGTATGGGGATCGGTAGCTCCTGAATGACTGCATGCTGGTAATAATCAATGACAGTTTAACGAGGCGAAAGACTGAAGACACAATTCAACAAGTCCACTCACAGGTGTATATTAACAGAAGGAATATACCTAGTCATTAAGTGCAATGACAACTTTGAAATAGCCCCAATGGGAAAAACCAAACAAGACATTTTCTTTAGAGCAGAACTAATGAATACATCGTGACAGCTGTATCTGTATACTGAAAGACCTGTACAACAATGAAATGAACACATCCTAGTCACACCCTAGATCCGTGGTTGGCAAACTGCGGCTCGCAAGCCACAAGCGGCTCTTTGGCCCCTTGAGCGTGGCTCTTCCACAGAATACCATGGTCTGGGTGAGTCTATTTTGAAGAAGTGGCATTAGAAGAAGTTTAAAAAATTTGGCTCTAGGTGAGGTAGATAAGAGATCAATCAAAGGACTTGTATGCATGCATATAAGCATAACCAATGAACATAGACACTTGGGAGGGGGTATGCCTGGGAGGGAGGGGGGGCAATAGGAAGATATGTATAAAAAATTAATAATAAAAAATTGGCTCTCAAAAGATATTTCAATCATGGTACTGTTGATATTTGGCTCTGATGACTAATGAGTTTGCCAACCACTACCCTAGATGAATTTCAGAAATAATACGAAGCTTGAAAGTCATTCTGTGTGATCCCATATACATAAGACTCAAAAGCAATTAAAAAAATTAGTTTAGAATCCAAGATGGCGGCATAGGTGAACACCTGAATTACTGCCTCGCACAATTTCAAAACTACAGCGAAAAGATAGAACAAATGAGAGAAACAAATGTAATAATTTGAATAATAAAGATTTAATTAAAAAAAAAAAAGACAAAGAGAGAACATTAAAAGTAGCAAGAGAAAAAGTTAGTTACAAGGGAGCACCCATACAATGGTCAGCTGATTTCTCAACAGAAACTATGCAGGCCAGATGGGAGTGGCAAGAACTATTCAAAGGGATGAATAGCAAGAACCTACAACCAAGATTACTCTACCCAGCAAAGCTATCATTCAGAATTGAAGGGCAGATAAAGAGCTTCACAGATAAGAAAAAGCTAAAGGAGTTCAGCATTATAAGAAATGCTGAAAGTTACTCTTTAAAGAGGAAGAAGAAGAAAACAGTAAAGGTGAAAATTAGGAACAACAAATACATGTCTATCAACAACTGAATCTAAAACTCAAGTGAATAAAAAATCTGATGAACAGAATAAACTGGTGAATATAATAGAATCAGGGGCATAGAAAGGGAGTGGACTGACAATTCTCAGGGGAGAAGGGGTATGAGGGGTGCGGGAAGAGACTGGACAAAAATCGTACACCTATGGATGAGGTCAATAGGGGGGAGGTAAGGGCAGAGGGTGGGGTGGGAGCGGGGTGCAGGGGAGTTATGGGGGGAAAAAAGAGGAACAACTGTAATAATCTGAACAATATTCATTAAAATTAAAAAAATTAGTTTAGCCCTACTTGGTTTGTTCAGTGATTAGAGCTTCAGCCCTCAGACTGAACAGTCCTGGGTTCGATTTCTAGTCAAGAACATGTACCTTGTACCTAGGCTCCATCCCCAGCCCCTGTAAGGCATGTGCAGGAAGCAACCAATTGATATGTCTCTCTCACATCCATGTTTCTCTCTCTCTGTCTCTCCCCCTCACTTCCACTCACTCTAGAAAAATCAATGGGAAAAATATCCTCTGAAGATAAACAGAACAAAAAAAACCCAAACGACTACAGGTTTGGAATTAGGAGTGACTGACTGCTTCTGGGGATGGTGGCAGGGTTTGTAAAGACCAAGAGAAGCAGGACGGGCTTCTGCACCGGGCGCAGAGTTCTGTTTATTTAACCTGATGGTGGTGGAGCCCTCGGGAATGGGATTAGTGCCCTAACAGAGAAGAGAGATGATCTGGCTAAATGGCCAATGGCTGGGGAGGGGAGAGGAGGGAAGGGAAGGGAATGGGAGGGGAAGGGAGGGTGTCAACACTGCCTCCCTGCTCCCTTCCTCCAGTATTAAGAACCACTGTTAACAAAACACATCACAGTGGCGTCTGCTCCCCTTTGCCTCTGGCTGCTCATGTTTAGGTCTATGTGCTGACTAGCACAGTCTGTGTGTCAGGCATTCAAATGACAGCCCTCTCATAGGGGGACACAACTGTTGGATTTTGAAAAGCCAGACTAACCCTCAGTGCCCAGGAGAGGGAGGTGTGATTCGGACCCTACTTCCCCTCCCCAACCTCAGCCTGGCCTGGCAGGGAACTCTCTTGGAAGCATTGATAAGATGGCTCAAACCCCATCACCTCCAAAGCATTCTCTCAACCCACCATGTGAGACAAAAAAATTAATAATCCAATAAATTACCCATGATTATCAGTCATTTGATCAATACTTTAAAATAATTAACCCTCACCTGATGGTATTTTTCCATTAATCTTTAGAGATAGGGAAAGAAGGGGGAAAGAATAAGAGAAACAACTATTGGTTGCCTTGTGCACACGCCCCAACAAGGGCTGGGGATTATTTGCAACTGAGGCACGTGCCCTTGACCAGAATCGAACCCAGAACTCCAGTCTGCAGGCCGACACTCTCTCCACTGGGCCTAATCGGCTAAGGCCCATCAATACTCTCCATAAGAAATAAGTACAGGCAGTTCTCGGGTTGTCAGACTCAATGTACGTCCTTTTGTGATTAAGTTGCCATCTCCCATTTATTTATTTTTTAAAAAAAAGGTTCCATCATTTTGACGTGTGTACATATGTGCTTTATTATTTATTTACCACAAGGTCAGGAATTATCCTTTTTAAAAATATATTTTATTGATTTTTTACAGAGAGGAAGGGAGAGGGGATAGTCAGAAACATCGATGAGAGAGAAACATCAATCGGATGCCTCCTGCACACTCCCCACTGGGGATGTGCCCGCAACCAAGGTACATGCCCTTGACTGGAATCGAACCTGGGACCTTTCAGTCAGAAGGCCAACGCTTTAACCACTGAGCCAAACCGGTTTGGGCTATCTTTCTCTAAAAATTATTTTTACTGTTTCACTTTATTACTGCTGTGTCTGTGCTCCATGTGAGTGACGTAGGTGCTTATGTAGGTGGGTTCTGACTTATGGCAAAAATCACGTTATGTCGTGCTGTAGAAATGGATCTCCGACGTAACCTGAGGACCTACTGTACATATTATACATATACATTTTATTACATATAATATTAGAGGCCCAGTGCACAAATCCGTGCACCCGTGGGGTCCCTTGGCCTGGCCTGCGGGATCAGGCCAACACTGGCTCTGACATTCCCTGAGGGTCCCGGGTTGCGAGAAGGTGCAGGCCAGGCTGAGGGACTCCACCAGTGCACAGTCAGGGTGGGGGAGGGATGAGGAGGTTGGCCAGCCAGGGAGGGACCATCGGAGGCCTCTAGGGCCAGCAGCAAGCTAACCTGCCAGTTGGAGCGTCTACCCCCCGGTGGTCAGTGCACATCATGGAGAGCGGTTGAGCAGCCCTAGCATATCATTAGCTTATTATGCTTTGATTGGTTGAACGGACGACTGGCTTCTATTACATAAGACTTATCTGCTCCTATAAAATGAGCAAGAGGCTCTTATGACAATATTACTGGTAGGGACAGGTGCTCATCACCACCCGTTACTGGTGAGGATGATTTCTTAAGCTATGCCGAGAAAAACAATCTCCGGAGAGTGGCACAGAGGGTGAGGTATTGAGAAACCTTGATTTCTGCGGAATTACACCCCGGGGCTTTCAAGGCCCCGTTTTCCCTGCCCACCAAGGAGGAAGTGTGGCCAGCGCTGGAGCCAAAGCCAGTGTCAAGCTTCCTTCTGTGCTGGAGCGGGGTGCAGTCTGGCATCAGCTAGCTTAGCTGTGTTCACACTGCATGCACCAGTCCGTTGTATGCGGGTCAGCAGGACCACGTGACTGTGTGTCTGTGGAGGGGACTCAGGCAGCAGCAAAGCAAAGCACCAGAGCCGGGAGTGGGGCTCCTGCGCTTTGGGGGATGATGTTTCCCCAAACTGAGGCAGGTTTGCAAGGCCTGGCCCACGCCGGGCCAATGCATGGCTCCCCGGCGGGACTAGAGGCAAGTACCTTCCCTCTGCACCCCACCTCACTGTGCGTACACCCCTCCCCCTGGCTGGGCCCTGCAGAGATGCCTGGGCTGGGCGCCCCGGGGAGTGTGAGACTGCGGCTTCCGGTGAAGCTGCCCGGTGACATGACTATAAAGCCTGGCTTCTCTGCTCCGTCCTGTCATTAATAACCGCTCATCACAACAGCAGCAGCAACACCCGAGCTTGGCTCGGTGGAGAGTAAGACCCTGTATCTATTATAACCTGCAGTTCAACGCAGATGGAGAAGAATGTTGCCTAGCAACATTCAATGCCACCTGTAGCCTAAGAAAATCTGGTGATAAAAGAACTATCAGAGCCCTAACTGATTTGGCTCAGTGCAGTGGTTCTCAACCTTTCTAATGCCGCGACCCTTTAATACAGCTCCTCATGTGGTGGTGACCCCAACCATAAAATTATTTTTGTTGCTACTTCATAACTGTAATTTTGCAACTGTTATGAAGGAATCGTATCTGTGTTTTCCAATGGTCTTAGGCGACCCCTGTGAAAGTGTTGTTTGACCCCCAAAGGGGTCACGACCCAGGTTGAGAACCGCTGGCTCAGTGGATAAAGCCTCCACCTGCACACTGAAGGGTACCGAGTTCGATTCTGACATGTACCTTGGTCGCAGGCATATCCCCAGTAGGGGGCGTGCAGGAGGCAGCTGATCGATGTTTCTCATATCATCGAATGTTTCTATCGCTCTCCCTCTCTGTAAAAATCAATAAAATATTTAAAAAAGAGAGATCACAAATTGAACTGTGCCTTCCTCTAATCCCTGCGCTAGTTACTTAGAATTGCACATATTCTGCCTGTTTCCTCAATATCCGTATATAATCAAGTTCCAAAAAACCCACAAAGACTGCAGATTAGTACTTTGCACTTCAACTCACAGAAATGAACCACGATGAGTCTGGCAACAAAATTAAAAACCTCCTCAGAGGAGACACACTGGAAGTTCCTCTTAACACACTGGAAGCTCCAGATGATGTGTTAATTTTCAAGGTCAAGAAAACTAACTGCATCCATTTTCGAGCATCTCTTACAATCACAGGAGGAAGTCTGAGACATGGCAAAGCCAGGGCTGGATAGAGCTTGGTTTTAAAGCCACCGGCTAGCTTTCCAGGGTGCCCTGATCATACTCACCCAACAGTCATCAGGAACTCTGTCACAGGGACACACTCCTGACCGAGTCGCCTCTGAGAACCTGGAAGTACTTCTCTGCTAACAAGAGTCTTCCCCGTCCCCAGGCATGAGCTTTCCAAAGGCGATCTCACTTCCACCACCAGGACAGGTCCCGCCTAAGACGTGGCTTCTTCCCCACACCTTCCGAAATACCCCGGCCCTCCCGGTGTTCTCAAAACCCAAACTCTCCTAACCTGTTTGACCCAGTCACGTTTCCCTAAGTTCGCACGTCTTCCGCAGCCTCTGCTCCCGCGCCAGAGAAGGCCGGCCTCTCTGAGGATGTCCATGTCGGCTGGTCACAGCCTCCTTTCCTGGCACTGCATGAGGTGGAGCTGATTATGCCACACAGCCACGTTCTCTCTGGCTACAAAGGCCACGGGCTAAGAAAACTGAGTGCAGACCCCAGGGAAATTAGCTCCTTCCCAAGCTCTCTTTATAGGAGAATTTTAGTGAATGTGTGACCGAATATGAACAGGCAGCAAACATCACACCTGCAAGTCTGAGAAAATAAAATGCTAATTCCTTCAGAACAAAAGCTACAGTTTGAGAGAGAAGGACTCAGACCTGGGCAACCACCGAAAGGGATCAATTCTCTAGCCCAGTGGTCGGCAAACTCATTAATTAACAGAGCCAAATGTCAAGAATGCAACGACTGAATTTTTTAAACTTAAACTTCTTCTAATGCCACTTCTTCAAAATACTCGGCCAGGCCGTGGATTTTGTGGAAGAGCCACACTCATGGGGCCAAAGAGCCGCATGTGGCTTGCGAGCCGCAGTTTGCTGACCCCGGCTCTCACACAATGCTTCTAGCCCCCCTCGCAAGTCCCCGCCTGCAATGGCACACCCACCAGAGGAGAGAATATTCACCCTCAGGCTCCAGGGCCCGGACAACAAAGAAGGCCAAGGCCGTGGGACACGCTGGAAGCCAATCCCCCAGGAGGGGCTGGCGGAAAGCGCTGCCTCCGGAGCTGGCTGGCCTCCTTCCCCCTCTCCCTACACAGACAAGGTGAAGGTCTGAGGCCACGGACCAGTGAGAAAGAGCCCCCTCCCCCGCCCGGACAGACAGCTGGGCTGAGTGATGTCCTGAGGAGCCACCGCAGCTGCCGCCCCGGGAAGGCACTGCACTGGGAGGGGCCAGAGGGCCCTCGGTTGCCGCGCTGAAGCACTCACTAAGCATGTGGAAGCCGTGCTGGTGGACAAAGCAAGCTGGCAGACCATTTTTATGGATAAACAAAACAATTTCACATCAAGTCAGGCTCACAAGGAGTTACAAACCTCAGTCCGGCCCCGCCGTGTGGCTTGGTGGCTGAGCTTCGACCTATGAGCCAGGGGCACATGCCAGGGATGCAGGCTTGATCCCCAGGAGGGGACGTGCAGAAGGCAGCCCATCGATGTTTCTCTCACCTGTCTATCTCATCTCCCTCTCCCTTCCTCTCTCTCCAAAATACAAAAACGTTAAATAAAAAAATCTCAATCTGAAGCATGTCACTGACACTCCTCAGAAGCATAAAACAAACTCTACTCAGAGGTGCCCCGCCGATTGGTCTGGAAGTGAAGGCTGAGGGAGGAGAATGGGTGAGCAGACACACCTTCATCTCCCATGAACCCCGGTTTATGCACCTGAAGGAGTAAGGGCTTCCTCCCTCCCATTCTGGCACCGCGCAGATTTTCAATCACTGTGTTCTGGGAGCTTGATCCACAACCATTCCTTAAAGAACATCCAGACATGAAGATTTATTTCCTAGAATTATGATTGAAACCACCTGACACAAAGAAGGGGGAGGGGGAGGAAATGTCTCATTCTAAATGCTTACTAAGTACCAGGAACTACGCAAAATGTCCTGTATACATTTTCACCAAGCGTCACCCCTCAAATGAGTGTCACTCCTCAAGAAGCATCCCTGACCGCCCGTCTCCAGTCTCCCATAAACCCTACGCTGCCTCCTCTCAATGCCTGTCTATTATCTCCCTACCACCCAGCACCAGCAGACTTTGTTTTAATGTGTCTACTGGCTTATGCACTGAAACAGATCATACAACTTGTCATGTTCACTGCACTCCCTAACATCCAGAGAGGTGAGTCTGGCACACAGCAGACATCGTGAACCACCTCAGCTAACCCACTCCGAGCCTGCGAGGGCCTCATGACACGGGGAACGGGCTGAAGCAGGTAAACTCCTGCCAGACACCCCAGCTGGGGAGTAACCAGGAGCAGAGCTACGCTCACTCCTCTTTTCTGGGCCATACACAAACTTCCTGCAGACCCCGGCCTCAAAACTTTCCATCAAACGCACCCATGCCAAGCTGCAGTCAAGGCTCTTACAGCAGCTGCCTGGATGGTGAAGGGTAGGTCGCTCGGCTAGAGGACGCTGCTGGGTGGAGAGCTAGCAGGCAGCCCTGGGTGCTTTGGCCAGGGGAGGAGAAACATCAGGAGCTGGCGTCGCATGGAGTGGAGTCGCGATGTCTCATTGAGGAGTAACTCCCGAGAACATTGCAAATGTATCCGACAAAACTGGAGTCTGAGGGCACGTTTAGGGGACCCATGAGGACCGCATACTCTCGGTCACCTTTGTCTGAGATGACAAGGCCCCAGAAGAAGAGCTGTCCTTACTTTACTCCTGCAGAGAGCTGCGCGGGACCCTGTGCGTGAAAACATCTACCTGCTGCCCTGGCAGGTGTGGCTCAGCTGGCCGAACGCTGTCCTGTGAGTGAGAGGTCCCTGTTTGATTCCCGGGCAGGTCACCTGCTGGGGTGCAGTGCTGGATCTCCGTAGGGGGCATGCAGGAGGCAGCCGGTTGATGTTTCTCTCCTCCGCCCTCCCCCCCCCTAAAAATCAGTAAGAACATGTTTAAAAAAGAAAAAAGTTTATCTGTCCAAACAGTCCTCCCATCTGGGAGCACCCTGAGCCTGCTCCTGCTTTGTTCTGCATCCCCGTCACTGGGCAAGGAGCACTCAGCAGGGACTGGGGTCCCCGAGTGTTCACAGCCGGGGCGGTGGGGTGAGGAGAGAGGCTGTGTGTAAATGAGCATTCCCCAGGTGCGGCTCTAGTGGAAACCCTGAGGATAAACACTGTTTTCAGCGGAGACTGCCCCGCTTCTATCTGGCACTACCCGGTAGGGGGCTGCAGACCCTGGAGGTCTGGCAGGGATGGAGGGGAGAAGCAGTTACAGCACAACGCCGCTTTATGTTTTGAGAGAGGTAGAGCTCTGATGTAAAGCAGCACCTCTCCAGGAGAAATGAGAAGGTATCACTGCCATAACTCCTTCGCTTACGTTTCCACCGCTCAGCGCACTGCTCAGTGCGGTGGCACAGGATTTAAAGACTGTTCACTGGTCAGAACAAGACGATCATGAACTAAATGAATGCTCTCAATTAGGATAAACTGTCAGGATGAAATCCACCGTAAGAATACAGATCAGAGCCTCTGTTCTCTCCCAATACTGGAAGGTGGTAGCAGTTTCTGACACATGATGAGTGTCTGTGAAAGGACTGATTCAACGATGGACAAGGAACCATCAGCCAATGAGAGCTCTGTCCAGAGAGCAGAGTCCCAATCCGTCATTCTCCGAGGACCCAGCGATGTCTATACCCCTGACCATGGAGACGGACAGGCCACGTCTCCTTCTCATAGTGCTTCTCCCAAAGGACGGGGCGCATGGCACGTCCACAGGGAGAAGATGGCCAGAGAGGGAAAGGTCAGCGTGTGCGCACTGGACGGGCAAAGCGGATGAGAGGGCCTGAGCTGCCCAAAGGAGCCGCTCTCAGCGCCCCCTCTTCTCCGGCAGAGCCTGGGTCTGAGGCCCGTTAAGGACAGGCAGGGGCACCTACACTCCTTTCTCCACTTTACCGTTGGAGAAACTAAGACCCCACCACCAACAACACACAGAAACGTTCCCCAAGGAAACGCCAAGACAGGAAGGATTCTATCCGGTTCCTAATTCTTCCCCAAACTCCCAGGCGGCTTAATTAAAGACTCAGAGACGAGAGCTAGGGGCAAGCTGAATACGTCTGGGTGTTTCAAACGTAAGGGAAGTACAGGTTCGGGTCACCAGCTTTGCCTATACGCGGCCTAAACCTGGAGCGCCACACTCCCATCTGCAGAGCAGCGATGTGTGATGCACACGAACAGCCCTGTTCTCCTCCCGGTGCCCTGGTAGGAAAGCAGCACACGCGGCAGGACCGGTGAGTGCCACGGGTGGTCATCCACAGCTCCCCTCGGTCTGGGTAGGAGGCTGACCCAGGGTCCCTCTCAGGGGTCGCTCTCTGCCTCGGGAGTCCCCTGTCACGCTCAGAGGAGGAAGCGCCCAACCTGCCAGCTTCCCAGCTACTGTCTTAGAAACATCGTCCAACTACCCTGGCTCTGGGTTTGAAACACGCTCTGCGCCCTGGGCTCTGGGTTTGAAACACGCTCTGCGCCCTGGGCTCTGGGTTTGAACACACTCTGCGCCCATTCATTCTTCCGGAGGACCCTTCCCGCCTCTTTTAAAATTCCTCCTCAGAACCGCTTTGTGGCTGGCATGTGGGACGCTGCAAACACGAATTTCCGGCACCTTTCCAAAGCTTAATCACTGGAAACCCGCCCTCCCCGCACATAAATATATCCTTCCAGCATCATTTGACCGAAGTGTAAAGCAACCTGGTTGGCCTCCATGCATCCGATGGCATCTTCCAAGAGTGAAAATTCCACGCAGACATAGCCATAGTCGTAACCTGGGGACAGCATTTAAATACAGACGGGAGTGGTGTTAGTGCCTTG
>PVJN01019951.1:0-36644 GCA_004026805.1 Lasiurus borealis
TTCTCCTCCTCCTCCTCCTCCTCCTCCTCCTCCTCCTCCTCCTCCTTCTTCTTCTTCTTCTCCCTCTCCCCCTCTCCCTCTCTCTCTCTCTCTCCCTTTCTCTCTCCCCTTCCCTCTCCCTCTCTCTCTCTCTCCCTCCCTCCCTCCCTCCCTTCCTCCCTCCCTCCTTCATCACACCATAGGCCAGTGGTTGGCAAACTCATTAGTCAACAGATCCAAATATCAACAGTACAACATTTGAAATTTCTTTTGAGAGCCAACTTTTTTAAACTTAAGCTTCTTTTAATGCATTTCTTCAAAGTAGACTCACTCAGGCCATGGTATTTTGTGGAAGACCCACACTCAAGGGGCCAATGAGCCGCATGTAGCTTGTGAGCCACAGTTTGCTGACCACTGTCATAGACCATGATAAACCTCTAAAACTGAATGTATAGAATAGGGCAATTGAGAAAGTAGGTGAAGCTTTTGGTGAGAACAGAAAACTACATTTCTATTTCTTTTGCTGTTTATCTTTACTCTTTCTTTTGACCTAGAGGGAGGAGCTTGAGCAGTTTTTCTCTTGGGCATAAGCTTCCTCTCCACTCTTAGACACTGAGTGTTAGTAGTGATTATTCTATCTCCATTCTGGCCAATGTTTTAGTGCACCCTGCCTTTCTACTCCTCTGATCTCAGAGGATGCTGGTGTCCTAAGGACAAATCTTATATGTTAGTTACACTGTATTCTTGATCATTGGGCTGTACATATTACTCCCAAGTGCTAGGTCAGAAAGAAGAAATTCCTGACCTGTTGATTACTATAGAAAAGTTACACCATAGACAAAATATACATGTTTTTTCATGCAATATACTCGGTCAAAAATCACTAACTAGAACCTTTCTTTTTCAATAAAGTTTCCCTTTTTTGAAAATAAAATAACATTGTGCCAATTTTTACTTGGTAATATAATTTTAAAAATCATTATTAAAACAAATAAAAGTAAACACTTAAGTGTTTACATTTTTCTTTTATTATTTATTTATTTATTTCATTTTTTTTTTAATTTCAGAGAGAAAAGGAGAGAGATAGAAACATCAATGATAAGAGAGAATCAATAATTGGCTGCCTCCTGCACATCCCCTACTAGGGATCAAGCTAACAACTGAGGCATGTGCCCTTGACCAGAATTGAACTGGGGACTCTTCAGTCCACAGGCTGATGCTCTATCCACTGAATCAAACTGGCTAGTGCTACATTTTTCTTTTAATCAGACATCATTGTTTGCCCAAAGAACTTCTCTCCTTAAAATGCTTACTTTGCAAGTTATTAATTGTTCTACACTGAAATGCTTATGGATTCCTTTTCATGCCTTTTGATTGATACTTTACTTAAATAACAAATTTTATTCCTTGACTGGTAACTCAGAAAAATAAGGCACATGTATGAATAATATATATTTGTTAATTGGTCTTCATATGATCAATATTATTTGATCAATTGGGTAATGACTATTAGAAAATAATATTGAGGCTTGTAATACCATACTTTCAATGAGGTATGTCATGTACCTACTATTTTGTTAGTATAATTTAGGTATATTGTTCTAGAGAGATGGTATGGAACTATTAAGAATAAAATGTTCTCATTGCATGCCTAGCCCTGTGAGAGAGACTTAATTGTAGGTGTCCTCAATATCTGCATACCTAGAGATATGTGAGCAATTGTAATTATCAATAAATGAACAAGTGAGTGGTCAAAATATTTGGGAATATATAAAGCTAAGAGTTTAGATATTCTTGCCTCAAGATGACCCAGATGGAGATATATAAGAGACTTGAAAGTTGGTTTTATTTTTATGACTCAAACCTTTATAGTACTGATATAATCAAGGTAGTTTTTTAAAGGTATCAAGATTATTTCTCTTGAATAATGCACCATTATGCTTATAATCCAGGCTAGTAATGTAATAAATATCATTTAATGAGCATAGATTGTATTTTACCAAGTGATTCACCTACATTGTCTAACTGAATCTGCACAAAGATTTTATTTTTTTTCAAATAATTAATTTTAAATTTAATGGACTTAAAATCTAAGAAAGTTTAAATAATTTGTCACAGGATTACAACTAACAAAGATCAAAATCAGGATTCTGATCAAGTTTTATTTGATTTAGCAGCCTCTGGCCCTTCTATCTATGCAGCTACTTCTCCAGGATAAAATATTATCTATAACTTTAGGTACCACATAAAACATCAATGACCAATTTGCCAAACCAGGCCACACACAAATATACAGTAAGAAAGCACTACATAGAGTTAATTAAATCTCCAGGTACATCTGGGAAATGCCATCAGACTCATATGTCTAGATATGTATTGTCTCCTGATCAGAATGGGCATCACAGATAATGAGAAGGTAAGGGGAGATTTGATACCAACATGACATCAAGACCCAGGGGACTAAAAACAAATCCTATATAATAAAACCCTAATAAGCAAATCAACTGAATGGTGGAACAACTGGTCACTATGACACACACTCACCACCAGGGGGCAGATGCTTAATGCAGGAGCTGCCCCCTGGTGGCCAGTGCACAACCACAGAGGAAGCGCCACTTAGCCAGAAGCCGGGCTCATGGCTGGTGAGTGCAGCAGTGGTGGAGTGGGCCTAAGCTGGCAGGTGGACATCACCCAACAGGTCCCAGACTGTGAGAGGCACAGGTCAGGCTGAAGAAACCCCTCCTCCCCCCAGTGTAAGAATGTCATGCACCAGGCCTCTAGTAATGATATATTTAAAATAGGGACATTTCTCTAATTTTGTCAATTCTTGTGAAACCTGGCCTTGGCATTAAGACAATCATAGCAGGAGCAATTATGGGTCATCCCATCATTTGGGTACCATTTACCTTTTCTCATATCATGCTCAAAATTCACAGAGATTGCTGTTGGGTAATTTAAATGGTGACAGACCAGGCAGTAGGGAAGCACTTTCTGGTAAAAACACAAACACACACTATTTTTGAATTATAAAATACTGTAACATTAATTAATTTATTTTAGAAAACTTATTTGAAAATGCATAAAAATATATCACATGTATTCTTTCCACTCATTGATATCCAATAACTTTCTAGTCTATCGGATAGCTTTAAGAGTATCTTCACATAGGTGGTCAGTAAATAGCTAAGGAAAATTACTGTTGATGGTGTTTTATATCCTTAACTATTGAGAAAGTCATATGATTGTGTTTAACTACTAGTTGGTTTCATTTGTAATTGAATCATTATTTCAACATAGAATATTCATTAGCTTTTCTATAATACAATGTGCTAGATTAATGAATACTTTTTACAAATGTAAATAATTATAGGCAAGCCTTATGAGTGTTTCATATTAAACCAAACAGTCATTATAAAACTTCAATTGAATAACTTTGAAATCAGTGAAAGTAAAATATTTATAACTCAATTCATTTCAAAGCTTGGTTTCTTTTTCTCCTAGAAATCTAGTGCTTCCTCTGCTGTCCTGATGATTAATATTCAGGCCAATTAAGAGACCAGTTTTAAGGACAATGCACATTAAACCATCTAATCTAATTTTTGAATCAACTTGAATTTCAGAAAGTATAGTAAAATATATATTAGTTTGTTTATATTGGATCACATTGTCACCAATTTAAATGCCTCCCATATTTATAGGATCATATAAATCATGGATCTGAGTCTTTAAAAATGGATTTAACTGACTTGGTATTATTTTAAAAATTTATTATAGAAACTATTGTTTCCATGAAAAGATTTTATGAAGCTCCAGATCTGATGTCCAAGGATGGAGAGGACTCAAGACACATCATGAGCATTTGAGATGAAACTAATGATAATCCCTTCCAGAGTAACATTTCAGACCAGCAGAAAAGTCCATCTCCCCCCCCCTCTCTCTCTTCCCCAGATTTTTAACCTACATATTAGACATAAACCATGTGAGTATTGCTTTCTTTGGAAAGTTATCACCATTGTAAATTTTATGCTAGTTATCATACAACAAGAGTGAGACGATTTATCAAATATTTTATATGGCTAAGAGCTTTCACTTTAATGGATTTATTTCATTGCTGAGAAGAGACTGGCAAAACTCAATGACCTTTAGACTAGAGTCTCTCGCTCTTTAATGGCCATCAGAGTCATCTGGGGGGCTCGTTCAAGCTTTCATTGCTGGCCCTCCCCAGATACCCCAGTTCCCTAAGACAGAGGGAAGCCCCAGAATTTGCTTCTCTAACAGGTTCCCAGAGGACAGCTAGCAGACCACATGCTGAGTAGCAATTTTTCAAATGATAGTTAAATGCCATTTCTTCTTGTGTAAATTTAAAGATATAAGCAAATAAAAGAAAATACTCAAGATAAATATTAACTGCCAAATTTCTATAGATATCATTAAATCCATATCAACTCTATTTCCACCTCACACGAACTTTGGAAATGTTCATTCAGTAAGTAAATGAAAACCTTAGTGTGTTTGAAGCATAGCTTATCTCAATATTTTAAGGTTTCACCTCCTTAGCAATCATGCCAAACCCAGATACTTCTATCTTATTCTGAAACAACAACAAAATCCACTTTTACGATGTATGCAAAGTCATTCTGCATGTTACTATGGCCAATCTCCCTTCATACAACCAAATAAATTCCCTATGGATGATGGTAACAACTATTACATAGAATAGAATTTTTTTTTATTTTAATCTATCCCTAATTTTTTCTTTTTCTGTAACAACAATACTTTAAAAAATATTGAAAATGTAAAAAATAAAAATCATAGAGTAGAAAGACGTTAAAAGGAAAAGCAAAGTGTATTGTTGTATAACACCTGCAATTTACTTTAAAAGATTTCAGCATAAGCAGTGTGAACTTCAAGTACAGGTTAGTTCAAGCTTCACTTCTGGGCTGATTTAACAGCAAATCCATTCCATTTTGTTAGTGAACTTTATTTCAGAATGGCTTTCCCTCCTGAGGTATTTTGTAGAAACAACGGTTCTCTGGGCCTTGGGCAACATTTCAGGCTTCTGCTAATAGAACCCTTAATTAACACACTGACTACTGTTTATTAGTCTGATGGCTTTCATTGGTGAAATTAAAGGCCTTCAAGATCCATGCCCTGACTAAAATATAAAATCTAGGAAGGTCAGCCGCAGGATCTTGTAACAAGAACTTGGTTTCTCGTTGTCTGATTCTAGACAAGCTGAGGGTCAGCGAATCCTCCCTCAGGAAGATTGTTATGTCTGTCTCAAAATAATAGGATTCCGGAGATTTACAGATCGGGCTGTATAAACAGGGGTTTGCTGGATAATGAATGCTTTGTTAATATATGTTGTGAACCTTGCTTTCATTATATGCTGCTAGCAAAATTGTAGGGGAGTATCTAATCACCCCCCAAAAATCTTTTCAGGAGCAGCTGTAATTTAATATATTTTATTGATTTCTTACAGAGAGGAAAGGAGAGGGACAGAGAGCTAGAAACATCGATGATGAGAGTCATCGATCAGCCGCCTCCCGCACACCCCCCACTGGGGATGTGCCTGCCACCAGGATACATGCCCCTGACCGGAACCGAACCTGGGACCCTTCAGTCCGCAGGCCGACGCTCTACCCACTGAGCCAAACCGGTCTCGGCTGTAATTTAAATAGAAAGGACATAAGCATTGTTTATGACCATAAGTTCTGGTCAAATTGTAATATTTAGTAGAATCATTTGCAACAAGTAAGTGTCCTCTTTGGCTGCCTTTTGCTCTAGTTGTCTTATATGTTTAAAACAAATTTATTTTCTTTTTTAAGCATGCAAGAATAGAATAATAACTGAGCAAATAAGCTGAACAATTTTATATCAGAACAAGACTCAAAAAGCTAATTTTGTAGCAATCTGCAACTTTCAATAATTTGTAGCCAATGAAAGTTATCAGAACTTTGCAAAATTTTTCACAAAATTATCCTAACGAGGGATTGTGTAAAGATCATTTTTTCCAGATTAGGACACAGCCTGAAGTAGTTTGCTAAAGTAAAAAACAAACAAGTACAAATAAATGAGCGAAATGAATTGAGATCATGTCTTTTAAAAATTCATGCAAGTTTTATGCTTCGTTCTGACTCTGTTTTTAATATATAAATGTTGTAAGTCATTTTCAACTTAAACACATTTTCATTTTGAGTTTATGTGATGTCGCAGGCATTTGTCATTAATGGCCTTTACGTGAGCAGTAGTTCTTATATATCCAACCTGAGGAAGGGAGTGCTGAGGAGCTGTGCCAGGAATAACTCTTGATTTTAGGGGATTTCTTTCATTCTGACTTCTTCTTAGAAAAGTGATACATAGATAGTAAATCCTAGGCTTCGTGCCAAATTAGCAACCTCTAAGATAATTCTTCGAATAGAGCTTGGTTTTAATCATGTTTAGGTGCGAGCAATGGAGGAGGACGCTTAAAGAGGATGAATTTGCTTAGACTCAGTTTTGGAAGTTAGAGAGCCTTCCTTGGTCACAGAAACTTGGTCAAGCTTACATTAGACCCACAGAACTCAGATTTTTGATGGATATGAAGTTATGGTTAAAGAGTAATTCCTTAACTCTTCTATAGGATGTATGAGTTATTGTGGAAGAAGGAATGTGATAGGAGTTGAAAAATTAAAAAACCTCACTAATAAAGTCCTTTTCTATGAGGATAGGTACACTGGCCTCATTTGCTGTGAGAGATATCTCCCAAATATTGATCCCTTAGGGTTGAAGTCACACCTGTTAATGATAACTTAGAGGTCAGACTATTACTACCACCACTAATGTTAGAAGGTTTGTTTGTTTTGTATTTAGCAGATGCCTTGGGCACATCAGCAATGATTTAAAACCACTGAACTTAGTATCCAACATCTTACATTTAGTAATTAGCAGCTTTTTATTCTTTTGAGACCTCAGAATGTTTAGGTAGGCAGCTTTATATATGCAAATATCCTTAAATGAAATGAGGATGAGTGTGTTTGCAGCAGGGGACAGCTATAGCAACTCTCTGCTCTGGGAATAAAACTTTACACAAAACTACAGAGACTTCCCTTAGTTCAGCACAATTATATGGTAAGCGTCTATTAATATTTCCCTTTTTCCAAGTCATGGATTTCATGTGAAAATTGCATTTTACTCCATTCAGTTGGCAGAGAAACATCCCTTTTATCTGAAAGATATTAAATGTATAACTGTTAATGTTTTCTTATATGATTTTCAAGCTGTCTAAATTTGGGCATGTGAATGTAACACATGCACGCCACATGCATAATTAAAGGTTCTTTGCTATATTTATTTCTTGATATTGGCTAATGCAAGTTGCATATAAAATTCTAAATAAGCCAAGTTGATTTATCTGCAAAACTGCCAACAAAGCTCAAATCAGCAGTTTGCTTGTTTCATTTTTCTGATCATTGATAGTGTCACTAAAACAGGAATTGCTCATCTGGCATAACAGTGAGAAAGGAAGGGAGGAACAATGTGGGAGGAAAAGAGAAGGAGAAGCAGGAAAGAAGGAGCCATAGTAAAAAAGAAAAGGTGGAGGGGGAAAGTGATAGGGAGAAGAGGGAGGATCAGGAAGAAGAGCTGTAGAAGGAAGTAGGTGACCAGGAACAGATGGAAGATTGATTAGTGTTTCCCATGAACTTCAAAGACATCACTAGTTCAAAAAAGAAGATAGGGAAAAAGCAAAAATAAGACATTGAAACCCACCTTCAGAGCAAGTAAAAACAACAAATAAATAAGCTTTCTATAACCATCTGAGGAATGGACACTTCTTTATTTAGTATTTTTATTAAATTTATTGGGGACATTTAGAAAAAAATGACCGCTGGCATGTTAGAAATGACTCATACTTAGAGTAATTGGTTTTGTTGGTTTTGTTCAAAGAAATTCAATTCCACCTTTACTTTCTAATAAGAATATTTCTAAATGTTAAAAGCTGTAAATAAGACTAAATGGATATGCCGTAAGACTAGAGGTACATTACTTCTTTCAGCATGGCCATAATGATTTAAGAAGTTAGCCTAGAGCTAATATAAATTCTAAGTTTGTATTACAAATTGAGTGGAGCTCATTTATACTATTACACACAAAAAACTTTAGTAAAAGTTTTTTTAAAAACACAGGAGAAACAACATATTGGAACCAAGATACCTCTTGGTAAATTAGATAATATAGCTTTTATTTTCCTTTTTATAGTTAATAATTTTTCTAAATTTGTAGGTAGGATATGCAATTCATGTCTCAAATATCTGTGCATATAAATAGCTAAGCATATTTTATAGCTTCGTGAATATATGACTCTTTGAATGTTCTAATTCAGCTCTCTTCATCTGTACTCCCTTTGTCAGTAACGACTTATACAACTCAAAGAAAAATCTTGCATGCTACCATGAAAGGAGGAAATGTGACTTGTGTTGAAACTCATTTGAATTTTGACAACCTAATTGAACTATATAAAAGTGAGAACAAAGTGAACAGTACTTTTATTTGATTGGAACATTATTAATAGAACTTGTTTTCACTTGTAATCCTTTTCACATCTGAACTTTTTTTCAACTGTAAACCCAAAAACACATCGCTCAGTGAATTATGTAAAGTTTAGCTAATGTTTAGCTTAAATAGAATTGAGCTGTTTTAATTATTTGTTCTGATACTCTTATTTGTCATATATGTCTACATTTCACCTTTTCAACTCTTTTAAAATATTCTAAGACACTACTGCATACATATATAGTTATATGTGATAGGTATATGGGCTTAGGTTGGATTTTTTGTTTTATTAATATGAAAATAGTGATCATTTCATGATAACATTTTCTATTTCATCAAAACGCTGTGTTGTAGATGTCATCTGGAATGCTATGTCCACACAGTGGTGAACTCAAGGGCTCATCTCAGGATGCTAGCACATTACTCAGAGGAACAAAGGATTTCCAGTCTGACCCTCAGATCTTAGACCTGGGATGTGGATGTTTCCCTTTACTCATAAGCTATTAGGCTAATGCTATCTCCTAGGTTATTGGTTAGAAACTGATGTACAGTGAGAAAGATGACAAAGAAAGGGAATTAAGCATTCAAGCTCCCTTGTCACTCCATTATCTTCTTTGAGTCAGAGTTAAAGAACTCTTCCAAATAAATGATCTTTGTTTTTCTTCTTCTTCTTCTTCCTCTTTTTTTTAAATTTCCTTCTCATGTTGTTCGCTGAATATGGGTCAGCAGGGAAATATGCTTTCCAAGCCATTGAGGGCCAGGTCAGATGGAAATTCTTCTTAATATAGGCTTCCAGATAATTTCAGCAAGGGTAAAGGATTGCTGCTCTGGCAATTGGATGCCTTTCCTAGAAGCCACATGTTACCTCCATCCATATTTTATCAGTCAAATAAAGAAACACAATCGCAGTTAATTTCAACAAGGACAGCAAAACGCAGTTCTTTCAAAGGTGTATGAAAGAAAGAGAATCAGAATATTTATGGACATCCCTAGTGACCACAAAACTTAAAGTGGATCTTCAGAATGTTAGGTAATCACATGCATTCTTACCCTGACGAAACCTAAAAAGAATGTATGGGTCTGTTAGATAATTGTGCTATGGGACTTAACATCAGTCAACCAGAGAGGGTGATATTTTACCTAGATGAAGATTGCAAAGGTAAATCAGATTAAAACTGAACACTAACTTATTTATAAAATGTTATTGTATATTTGACTATGGAAACATTCATTTGGTTAAACTACAATGAGATTTAAAAGGCATGCATTAGAATGTTTAATTTTCACTCTGTTCCCGTCTTCCTAATCCATAGATAACCATTATTATTAGTTTCTTGTGTATTCTTTCAGCTTGTCTTTCTGCTTTTTTCACTTCGCAATGTATTCTAGAGGTTTTTTCCTATATCATGACATAATCTCCATTGCTTTTTAGAGCTGCAAGGCATTCTACAGAGTGATTATTCCATAAAGGATACTTGATTGTCTCCATTCTTTGTTTGCCACAATAATCTTACACATCTCATTTCTTATGGGTGTGGGTTGTAAGCGATTAGCACCTTTGATGGAAATTGTTGTGTAAAAGGGCAAATGGATTTTTATATTTAGTAGATATTTCCAAGTTGCTTTCCATATATGATAAGTTTTGCACGTTATTTGTAATCAAAGTGCATTGGGTGTTTTTAAATGTTTGCCATTCTCATACATAAAAATTGTCATTTTTATCAGAAATCAATTAATTAAAGAGCCATTGACAAATTGGAGATTCAAAAATATATTCTTATACATATATACTCAATGAACTTGAGGTTGAAAATCCTTGAGTAATCTCTATGCACTCTACCAACAACCAAATGACGGTAGAGTTAACTTCTACCGTCTCTCAGGATTCTGCCATAGCTTAAGAAAGCCATTCTGTTTGAATATGTTGAAATATTGTTACCTCTTCTCATGACTCCATTAAAGAATGCTCATTACTCACTTCCTTGAAGTTTTAAAATAAATCATAGTGACCCCAGAGCAGGTGAGGATATGGATTGCTGGTATCAGCCTGGTGATGGGAGAGGAGATGTGAGAGGAGGAGGAATCCATTCACCCTTCCCTTCCTCCCTCACAAATGCCCCTTTCTTTCTCTGTTTTAAGTTTCCAAATAAAATCCTCCTATATTTAAAGCCCCAAGCCTTTCTTTTTCTCTCTCCAATGGGAAGCTCTCTCACAGACCTGCCAAAATTCACAAGCATTGATTTCTTGGTAAGACATTATTAGATTCACCCCCTGTTTATCGTCATCTGGGAGGCCACAAAGTTCTCTGAAGTTCAACTACTGGCACAGTGCCAGGTGTAGGCATCACTTTCTGACAAAATTCTTTCTGTGTTCAAGTAACTGCTGGAAGTAAAAAACATCCCAGCAGCAATAAACAAATAAATAAGTCATTCAGATACCATAATTTTAATTGGAAAATTATCAATCAGCACCTAGTCACTTTAAATGTAACTCCAGATGAAAGCAGGTTTATATGGGCAAACATCCTTCTGTAAGAAATAAAACTTTCACATTGTGGCAGTGTTGTTCTCCCTTATTTGATCCACCATCCAAAAGATATTGTTCAGTTCTCAGGGTTACCTATTAGTGTTGTTGAATAAATAGGTCACATTTCCTCAGATCACTCATTTATTTTGTATTTTCCTTATTTATTCATTAATTTATTTCTTTATTGAACTACTTATTGACCTAGTGCGTGAAATCGCACAAGACCCAGGACCCCAAATCCCACTAGCGCCACAGGACTCCCTCAAGTCCCAGCTTGCCAAGGGACCCAAAGTCAAGTCCCTGCCCACCAATGCACACCTAGCCACACACTCAGCCCCACCCACCCACATGAGCTTTGCCATGCATGCAGCTCCAACAACATGCATATGCCTCGCCATGCTGCCATGCACACAGCCTCCTGTCTTTGCTCATTACGGCATTAGGACCACTGGGTTTTTATTATATAGGTGTTGGATCTCTCCTTTATCTGCCAAGTCTAGCACAGAGTCTGGAATATAGTCAACCTCTAATGCTATTGACTGACAAACTAAATATATGAATTAATAAACTAGTTTTAATTCATTTAGGTAGAGTTGATTGAAAGAATATGTGTGCTGATCTAACTGGTGGATAGAGCTTGAGGACTGAAGGGTTGCGGGTTCAATTCCTGTCAAGGGTATGTATCTTAGTTGCAGGCCTGATTCCTAGCCCTGATTGGGAGGCAACCAGTTGATGTTTTCTCTCTTCCATCAACGTTTCTCTCTTTCTGTCTCTCCCCTCCTTTCCATCTCTCTGAAAATCAATGGAAAAAAATATCCTCAGGTGAGGATAACAAAACAAAAAAGAAAAAATATACGTTCTTGCTTTATTCCATGCTGATATGAAGTCTTCTACCAGTAGTGAGAAAACAGATTCGGATTTCTTCCATAAAATCAGTGATGGAAAGGAAGAAAAAAATGATGAAGAAACAATTTAAAAAAAAATTGATTTCAGAGAGGAAGGGAGAGGGAGAGAGGGATGGTATGAGATAGCACTGGACAATAACAACAGACATTGGCCATCAACAGTGTGCACATACCTACCCAGAGAGTATTATTTCTATTGCTACTTCTCCATATTTATATCACAAAAATATCTTAATTGAATGTCTTTGGTCTTTGATGATTTGAGCACTAGTCCATATGCAGGAGTTATATATTTTCTTTCTCCATGGAGAGGTTTTTTAGTAATGACATTGTAAGGGGAGTAAGAAGAAAGGAAGTCTATTGAATAGTTATGGTTGAAAAATACAAAGTAATTATTATAGCATCTCATTTTCCTCTTATGATTTACACTTTTTTGTT
The DNA here is from genome assembly GCA_004026805.1 of Lasiurus borealis. Lineage (NCBI taxonomy): Eukaryota > Metazoa > Chordata > Mammalia > Chiroptera > Vespertilionidae > Lasiurus > Lasiurus borealis. Next base: position 12,381 of record PVJN01019951.1, read on the forward strand.
TCTCTGCTCTCTACTTCCAGCTTACTAATATTTTAAGAAGCCACGAGGGATATTATGACCTCATTATGTGGTTTAGTGCTTGGGGAGTTTTTGAACTAGGTAATCAAGACAGGAAACCTTGAATTCTGGGTTGCTAAAAAGCACAGCAGAATGAAAATGAAGGTCAGTAAAGATTCATTTTTAACACAATTGTTGTTGTGTCAGTTTTGAAAGAGCAATGCTGATTTATTTCTGTTTAGTCTAATCACTATTATAGAAAATCATTACACAAAATATTTGCAGTCCCAGAATTGTGGTAAATTTTATATTTTTATTTTTATCAACCCTATAAAATACAAAAGAAATAAAGAGTCCCTGTTATTGAGAAATTTGATCTGTATCATTCTCTGTGACTTTGGAAAAATACATAATTTCTTTGGATTTGTTGCTGTGAAATATATATTAAAGAGAGAGGAAAGGAGATGGGGGAGAGAGGGAAACATCAATATGAGAGCATACTATCTCTGAGCTGCTTCCTGCATACTCTCTTCCAGGCAAATGCTCAGACTGGGAATCAAACCAGAAACTTTTCATTGCTTGGGATGAGACGCAACAACCTACGCCACACCGGCCCAGGGTGCTGCAATATCTTTAAAGAAATTATGGTAATCCTATATAATAAAAGGCTAATACGCAAATTGACCCTAAAGGCAGAATGACTGGTCACTATGATGCACACTAAACATCAGAGGGCAGACGCTCAATGCAGGAGCTGCCTCTTAGTGGTAAGAGCACTTCCACAGGGGGAGTGCCACTCAGCCAGAAGCTGGCTCATAGCTGCCCAGCGCAATGACCATGATGGGAGAGGCCTCTGTAGCAGCGCTAAGGTATCCAACTAAGCCATTAATGGGACATGCCTCAAGGGCTCCCGGGCTACCAGAGGGATGTCTGACTGCCAGCTTAGGCCTGACCCCCTGGGGAGTGGGCCTAAGCCATCAGTAGAACATTCCCTGTAGGCTCTGGACTGCAAGAGGGCACAGGCCAGGCTGAGGGACTCCCCTCAGTGCATGCGTTTTCATGCACTGGGCCTCTAGTTGTAAATAAAGACAACCATATTGTGCTATTTTTTTTTTTTCCTTTCACTGGGGCAGATTCAATAAATGTTTTTGCCTTTGTTGTGTAACAAAATTTGCCTGGACACATTTCTTTGAGATAAAATTTGATTTTCTTGGAGACTCCTATACCTATTTTGCATTAAATTGCATCATCATATTATGTCAATATCACTGCCAAAAGATGGAGGGGAGAGGTAATGGAAAATCAAATTAGAAGAGCAAAGAAAATATAAGTCAAGAAACATAGCTTTCCAAGCTTTCTTCTAAATTTATTTCCTAACAATTTCTCTGGGGCAAAGTAATCAAGTTGGATAAATTTAGACACAAATCAATTTTCATTCTGGTCTCCAAATCCCACTCAGAAGCTCTAATTTTAATAAATATAAATGCTGCCATAAGAATTGTAAACATATTTATGCTGGAAGTGCCATCCATTAATACTTTTTAACTTAAAAATAATTCAGATTCAGCTGAAACCAGTTTGGCTCAGTTGATAGAGCATTGGCCTGGGGACTGAAAGGTCCCAGGTTCGATTCTAGTCAAGGACATGTATCTTGGTTGTGGGCACATCCACAGTAGAGGGCGTACAGGAGGTGTCTTATTAATGTCTCTCTCTCATCGATGTTTCTGGTTCTCTATCCCTCTCCTTTCCACTCTGTAAAAAATTAATAAAATATATTTAAAAATAAATAAATAACTCAGATTCAAAGTATGCGTTTAATGATTCAAATTTATGGATCACTCACTCCCTTGTTAAAAATAAATATATAGTTATAGATTTAGCATCTTTAGTTAAAATTCTTGAGAGCAACTTGAATTTGTTTATCCAAGCAGACATGTGATTAGGAATTGGTGAAGGAGGTACCTCTGAAAACTAATCTGAGATAGTTTTCAGAACACAGGGATATCATCCTTTGGCATCACTTCAGGATATTTTTGGCCTAAACAAGTTTCCACAGGCTGAGGGCCAACTTCATCACATCTTGGATTTAAAATATTACCCTTCTGCCAATCATCTGGGAATCATTGAAATAATAATTTAAATAAATGAAATATTCCTTAAAAATCTAAAGTCAGATTCACATTTTGTCTCAAATACATTTAGCCCTGTGGCTTATATATTGTAAATTTATTCTTGGAAAATTTTTGAGAAATCGTTTTTATCTCCCAAACCACAGAGGATGTACAATTCCGCATCGTAAAGACTTTGAGTATGAGGACTTCCTGTAGCTCAAGCTAAGATTTTTCCATTGCTTTTGACCTGGAAGCCTCTTAGGTAATCTTTTCCCCAGCACCACATTTATGATTTTGCAAAATGTAAAAGATGAAAATGTGGGGAAGAGAAACTAACAGTAACAATATTACTACACATGTTTTTTAAAAAGCATAATGAGTTGTCATTCGGCCCACACAGATACAAAACTGAACCCTGCCAATGGAGTATGTATAGGGGGTGTTCACAGTGGGAATAATGGTTTTCATTGGCCCTCGGTATGTTAGCTGTTATTTTTATAGTTATTTACTGAGTTTTAGACTACTTCCTGTTCTGATATATATTATTTTATTGCCTTTTTGAGTTATTTTAAATATTATTCTCAAAGTATTGTATATTAATAATATGCCATTTCATAGAATCCTATCATTTTATATATGAGTCTTGTAAAGTATAATTATTTCTTATTTAGACAATACAATTTTTATTTGGAAAATATTTTGCTCATATAAATAACACTCTGGTGAATATGAATGATCTGTATATATATCCCATAGCTCTCATTGCAGACTTCATGATTCTTTTGCTAACTGTATAATTTATTGTTAAATCATCCTGACTCAACCTCAGAGTTGCTTAACTAACTTCTTAGGATTCCTCAAAGGATACAGCATTCAACCAAATATAAGTGCTGGAGTTTGAAGCATAAAAATATAATCCCTAAAGTGTAGCTCCTTATTGATTTGTAGAAAAAAAAGTTTTCTTCAAAAGGAGGAGGGTGTTTTTTTTTTTTTTCTTGCTTATTTTTTTTCCCTCTTTGCTTTTAGTTTTAAATAATGTGTCTTTCTGAGTTTTCGTAATTTAAGTGATTTTTGAAAGTTTTTTGGAAATTACTTAGAATTTTATGAAGATTGGATTTGTCCTTGGACATTTTCTTAATAGTATTGTGAACTGCCTCTTCTATATTTCTAACTTACTGCATGTCTATCCTTTATTACCTCAATAGGAATATCAGCTACCTGAGGGCAGAGGCAATAACCTGGCTTTATAGATGTACTCCTAAAAGACAAGACAGTGATTTGCAAATAATATGTTTCTCTGAATTTTTGTCAAATGTTCTGATGGTTTATCCTAATTTTGTGCCTCTAATTCACAAAAAATTTCCTTGCCCATTCTACTGCTGAACTCACACCCTGGCAGCTTAATCCGCGTAAGGTTAGCTGTGACTAGGATTCCACATTGAGAGTGTCACTGCAGATGCCTACATGATCTAATTCCCATAACTCTCTTCTCTATCACCTAATCTTTCAGTGGGGAAGTATATTCCTCTTGATTGTAAACACACATCTTCGTGTGAAAGAAACAAAGACGGGACTGGATGCAATGGTGTGCTTTGACCTGGATTCCCCTTAGGTAATCTTTTCCCCAGCACCACAGTTAAGATTTTGCTTTACTGATTCGTCACAGTTATGAGGCTGCTTTACTGACTCATCAGAGCCATTGTGCTCGTCCTCCTCTCAGTTCCACTTTCAAAGGTGGCTCAGTGGCAGTTTGAAATTACACATGGGAATTAGCAAACACTACGAATCGGGGCTCTTCTATTGCACCAGGAATGTCAGTGGTTAAACATTTTACAGAATGCCACTGCCCTGCATGGTACCCATTTCTCCCCGCCTTTTGTGATTGATAAAAATGCAGTGAAAGATGTTATTTCTGCTCATACAAAAGACTTTTCTGAGGAGATGCTGGGGACAATGCTGGTAATCAACATTTTGAGAATTTACTGTATCTCCAGCCCCTTTTTAAGTTCTTTAAATACATTAACCTATTTAATCCTCACAACATAATAAAACAGATATCATTTCACTTACATGTGGAATCTAAAGAATAAGTCGAACAGGCAAAATTGGACAGATTGATAGACACAGAGACTAGACTGGTGGTTGCCAGAGGGGATGGGTGTTGGAGGACTAGGTGAAAAAGGTAAAGGGGTTAAGAAGTACAAATTAGCAGTTACAGAATAGTTATGGGAACGTAATGTGCAACATAGGGAATATAGTCAATAATATTATAATAACTATGTATGGTGCCAAGGATATTAGGGAATATTAGGGAACTCTTTGTAAAATATATGATTACCTAAACACTAGTCTGTATATTTGAAACTAACACAAAATGATATTGAGTGTAAACTGTAAAAGAAATGATATGTGGAGGAAAATCCTTTTGTTAATTCCACTTCCCAGATGGCGGATCAAGGCCTACATAAGGTAACAGTGATAATAAACAATACAGGAAGGATAGTTGCTATACAGTTGTAAGGGCAAATCATCCATTTGAACAGAATTGGTTACATGTACTTCTGTCCTTTTATTAAATACTGACAATGATTATTGAGATGATTACAATAAAATTCTTTCAATTTCTCTTTTATATTTCCTATGTAAACATATTTATGAATACATCTCAATTTTGCGAATATTTTTTCAGTAAGTACTTGCATATTTTATTATTTGATAAATGCAGAACCCAACTTAACTTCTACTTATCTTTTTTGGCTCCTATATAACATATTGCTGATAATTGCTTCACCATGGCAATAGAGAACTCTATAGTTTGTAAGCTATGATTTATATTTGATTGGAATAATACCTTTTGAATTCCATAGTATAAGGTAAATTTGCGTACTCTTCATTTTTTTTTCTTTTCTATTTGGCAATCCATCCACATTTATGTTGCTCACTACAGGTGGCTTGAGTATTGCATGAAAAACGTTGAGTCATAAGTAATTTGTTATTCATTCTAGTACTCATGGGTGCAGAATTGTCCAAGATTGATTCTTTACTTTAATAACATAATATACAAACATAAACTTGTAAATACAACATTGATTGAAAATCATTCTAAATAGAATTTTACTTGTTGAAATAGGAATGTCACACTCTCTACAGAATCAATATACTAGGGCTATTAAAGAGAGAGTTGTTTTTTTTTTTTTTTAGATAATATGTACTGCTTTTTTCCCCCCAAATATATATTATTATTTTTTCATGTAGATGAAAAGAGAGGGATAGAGAGTTAGAAATATCAATGAGAGAGAAACATCAATCAGCTGCCTCCTGCACAACCCCTACTGGGTATGTGCCCACAACCAAGGTACATGTCCTTGACCAGAATTGAACCTGGGACCCTTCACTGTGCAAGCTAACATGCTATCCACTGAGCCAAACTGTCTAGGGCAAGAGAGAGATTTTTGATAATTGCCTTTTCCCAACCACTTGATAAAAAAAAAAATGTTCAGGTATGGCTTGTCTTGAGCATGAATCAAGATTGTCATCAATTGGCTGAATCCCAGATCTCATTTGAGCAAGTATAGCCATTATTTGAACCTCAAGACCAGGGAATGTAGAATAGGCCCTTAAAGCTAAATAATCCACAATTATGAGAGGAATGCTAAAACCCAATATAGTCCCATCAGAAGGTCTCTGCGAATTTGTGCAGGAAAATCTATTTGAGTCTTTATTCTAAAATTTCATAAATATTACTCAACCTGATAACTATTAACAACTTATGGGACCGTAATGATCTGTAAATAATTGTTGGGAAAGGCTACCCTTATAATGAAAATAAAACCTTTCTCCTCACTGTTGGAATATTAGCTATTTTTACCCAGAGAGTGATTGAGTTCCTATTTTTACTACTACATAAAAAATACAAATTGGTATTTTCTAGAGTCATTAATAATATGACTACCATTATATAATTCCACAAATATGTGTTACCCTATTTCTTTAAAGTCAAAGAGCTATATGTTTTAATACCTTCTAAAATAATTTTATATAGACAGAGAACTACAATACCTAGATTTAAACAACTTACTACGGAGTTTCCCTAGTAGGTAAACTCTTATATTGTGTAACTAAACTATTTTTCTATAGAGCAAGGTAGTAAATATTCTAGGCTTTGAGGGAAAGAGATTAATCTGAGGATATAAACATAATCATTAAAAACGTGACCACTTAAAAATATTACAATTCTTAACTCACAGGCCACAAAACAACAACAACCACAAAACAAAAGTAAAAACAAAACACACACAGAAAAACAAAAACAAAACACAAAACAAGTTGAAATCTAGATTTGTTGAAGCAATTTTAAAAAGTTACAAATATGCCATTTCAAAAACAAATAGCACCCTAGTTACCTTAAACAGCTAAATTATTTCCTCAACATATTAGTGTTCCTGTAGAAAGTACGTTACCCACTTACTTTTCTTATGATATGAAATAAAAACTGTGAACAAATTTATTTTATTAAAAAATATGAGCCAAGCATTATTCTTGGATCCTCATAACAACCTAAAAGTAGATACTATTTTTATTATCAGTTATAGTTGGGGGCATTGAGGCAAAGAAAATGTCAGTAGTTTGCTTAAAATCAGGTCGCTAAGAATGGCAAAGCCAAAGTTCATGCTCAGCCTATCAGGTTCCAGAGTCAGTCCTCTGAACACCAATCATCCTGCCTCGCTAAAGACTGGGAAAGATGTTTTAAAGTATATCAGCATTTAAGTCTGTTATGTACACTTTAGAATGCGTTATTTTATGAAGTTGTCCTATTTCTCATGCTCTACACGTGTCCTTTGGCTACATATATGTACATGCATGGCTTGACATTTTTTTCAAATCATTTATAATAGAAAAACCCAGTGTAAAACCCAGAATATTTTATTAAATATTCCTTGGGGTTTTCACCAATAATAACTTTTCACAGTATATTATTTGGGCAACTTCCTTTTGCTACATTACTTGTCTGCTAAGGGCAAAATAGCAGGTGCACATAACTATACAGTCCCCTCAGCCCCCTCATTAGAATTCACGTCATCAGAGTGATGACTTACAACAACATATTTCGAGACTGCCACTTGCCGGGAGATCTAGGTTGCTTTGAATGGATCCTGCCCTTTGGTGTGATACACGTCAGTCCAGGCCATCATCCCACCTGTTAAGGGTGTTGGTTCTTGCTTCTGAGTGACTCATTCTTTTCTTTATTATTCATCACCCACATAGTCATTGACACTTGGGCCTTCACAGATGCAGTGATAGAGGTTGACAGTTGCAATATCAGGTGACACTGGCTTGAGACATTTATCAACGATGTTAAAGGTGAGAGGGTGTGAAAGTCTGAGCCAATAACGAGGTTCAAAGGTCCAATTACATTTAGAGATAAATTATTCTCTGAAGGCTCATGGGGAAAAAAAAAGGCCTTTTGCCTCTCGTAAAACTATGTTTACTGACTATTTGCTGGATGGCAGCCCTGTGCTGCATTCAGTATGTGCATGCTCTCAGTTCACCCCGTGAGGCAGGGCCTGTGGTTACCTCCCTGTCGCAGATGATAAGAGATAAAAGGGAGGTTAATGAGCTGAAACCAGACGAGGCAGCCCCCATTGCCTGTGCCACGTGCTGGCTGGGAGCCTAGACTGTGCAACCACCCACCCACATTTCAAACAACAGCCTCCAAATCTGCCACCTGCGAGAGAGCTGTGCTCTCTCCGCCCGCTTTCTCACCGTCCAATGGGGAATAAAAACGCTCTCCATAGGGTAGCACCCAGGACAGCCTGGGAACCAGCATGTTTGCTCTGGACCAGTCAGCACCTGGCCAAGTTGAAATTGGAAAGGATCAGATTTCTGAGCCTGGGGTTGAACTGTGATTAGGTTTTCACCAATAATAACTTTTCACAGTATGTTATCTGGGCAACTTCTTTTTGCTACATCACTTGTCTGCTAAGGACAAAATAGCAGGTGCACATAACTCTACAGTCCCCTCAGCCCCCTCATTCTGTATAGGTTTTGATTTCTATTGTTCCGCCACCCCCTTTAAATATAAGAACCCCTTTCAAGGAGCAGATTCTTTCTTATCAAGGCCTTACCCTCTAAGGATGCTCTGCTTGGAGCAGCATTTTCAACATGGTGAGCACATTCCCCTGGCCCACTTACCACCCGCCACTCAGGCTGGTGCCCCCGAACAAGGGAAAAGGGAAGAACCTATGGCAGCCTGGGCTGCAGTTCCGCATCTTCCTCCCACACCTCTGGCTGAGAGATGGATTTGCCTGAGAAGCTGAGGAACTCCTGAAGAGAGGGGTTCCCCGCAAAGCTCCCCGTGAAAAGGGAGGTTTAGATCACGAATGCTGCTCTGGGCTCCATTGGGGGAGCTTAGGCATAAAAGGCGTCAAACTTGTTTAGTTTTTATTATTATTATTATTTATTTTTTATTTGCACTTTATAAATGCCAGCTCTGTTCCGTGCTTTACCCTGGACGCTCCTCTCTTCTCAGCGGAGACGGGGTTATGCGTTTCCTGTTGTGAGTAATGGCTCTATTTGATGAAATAAATCACATTTCACACTAATGCGTTGCAGAGAAGGGTTTAGAAACCATAGAAAATGTATTTAAAAAACCCCACAATGGACCCCATCGCTTAGTTCTTTGGCACAAATTACAGTTCCTAGCACATTAAAATTATACTTTAAGGGAGGATTTTTTCTGAACATTTCCCCAAAGTGAACATTTCGTATCTCTGAAAAAAAAAAAAATTAGAAAAGAGGGTAGAGCATTTTTTTTTTTTTATGAAAGACACAGAAGAAAGAAGTGCCTAATTTTCTGACTAGCAAATGATTTGGCTACTTTATTGCCAAAATAACAGCAGAATAAAGCAAATTTAATGATTCCGTTTTTTCTGTATTAAACAAAAGGTTACCTCATTCAATGCCTTAATCAGTTCCCTTTCATGAATATCAGAATCTAGCTTACCAGAATCTAATTTATAAGGTAGAGCAAATAATCCTAGTGAGTAAACAAATTACATATTTTTAAAGCATCCTCAACTTCCGGTTTATTAGAAAAAAATGCAGACCGAGAAAAAAAAATTAAATAGTGCTATTCCTTTGTGTATTTTCCCATTGGTCACCCTCTCCTATGTCCCCACATCTATCCCAGGTCTCTGGTGTTTTCCCGACTCCTTGTCTGCCACTGCCCCTAACTGCAGCATCTAAGAGAGCCTGTGCTCTCTTTAATTTCCTTCCTCAATCTGTGACTCCTTATTTCCCACCACTCAGCATTGGGACTATCCTGAATATCAGTGAGTTTAATGTTCTCCCACCTTTGCCTTGCCTGATTCTAGACTATAATGCCAACGTGGTGAGTATTAGTTTTTGTTTGTTTGTTTTTTAAATGAGAACTAGTTAGCAGCCAGTGAAGGTTTTTGAATTCCTCCAAATCTCTCTGCTGGCTTAGTCTCTGCACTGGGCTGGCCCGAATCTGCTGCTGGAGAAAAATGACTGTGCCCAGGCTGTTTTGATGGGGATTAATGAGCTGTGGGTTCTGAATAGGAAACTTAACCCATAATCAGGTCCTCTAGGGAATGGCAGGTAATTACCCTCCAGGAATGCTAAGAAAGAGAAATTTGGGCTGACTGAGAACAAATCTTGATTTGGGGTCAGCTGAATAACTCTAGGTGTGAAAATCAGGAATTGCATGCTAATTTATCAAACTGATCTAAGTAGAAAGTACCTTAGGGCAAAAAAACAAAGACTGGTATCCAAGTACCAAGATTCAGGCTGACGATGGAAAACTTTTATCAAGTGGCAATTTACTTGCACTGGCTATTGCATTTCATTGAATCTGTCCTGGATTTAACTGGTTTAGGTGTTAAGTGACATATGAATGCAGAAAAACTTTTGAAAAGCTGCCAATCTTGTAACATAGCCTAAGTGACAAATTGATCTTCTTAAGGATCAGGCAAAATAAATGAAGAACCATAACTTCATATAAAATTCCAAATGAATTCTTATAAGATTTTGTAACTCCATAGCCAGCTATGTTGCCCTGTGCAGTAGCCACCAGTCCCCTGTGCTGACTGAGCACCATGAACTAGGACTAGTCTGAGCTCAGATGCACTGTAAGTATAAAATACACACCGGGGGAGAGGAAAGGAACATGTCAATAATGGATTATATGTGCTAGAAATATACGAATAGTACCACATTTCTTCAGACAATATGACAGCACTGGATCTATCCTATCTACCTGTATCAAGAAAATTCTTCGATTTTTATGACAACTTGATTCTATTTTTAAAGCAAAAGAGATATTCAGGTTTAGATCTATTAGTAGAAGGCTTATCAATATTAATATTATAGTCACATTTAATATCTCTCTTCACTAAACTTAGAAATAGTATAAACAAAGAACCCTTTAATTAAAGGAAGGGACACAATTTATTATCTTTCCCTAAAAAACAAACAAACAAAAAACCCTCCTTAAAGAATTACTTCTAGGCCTCTCTGAATACCAACATCATCCCTCCCCCAGCCTTCCCCATGAAAGGCAGGGATGCAGGTAGCACTGCAGGGATGCAGGTAGCATTACAGAGCATCCAGCACGGACACTGAGGTCCATGGCTTTCTGTGTCTGATTGCCACTGCCCTCTTGGTGGTCTCTGGGGCAGCATTTACATCCATGAGAAAATACTTTCTATGAGTACAGTATTTGGACCATCTTAATTTCCAGGCCTGATAGGAAGAAAATTGTGCCTGCAGGAGGAAAAACCTTTCATCATTCATCTCACCCTCCCTTCTATGAAAAGCAGAAATACAGTCCTTTGATTTGTGAAAGTACATTTTTCTATTTCCATTTTAATGGGGAAGTAGGTTAAAAGGTTTTCCCAGAAATAATCAGCAGTTAAATAAGTGGCCTCTTTCATTAAGTATCAACTGTCATTTGTATGATAGAATAATTTAGGGATGTCGGCATAATCAAGCTTGCAATAAAAACAGATTCATTTCAAGAATCTCTAGTTCATATTGTGTGAACCAAGTAAAAAACAGCAAAGCATCAGTTAACAGCTTTTGATACCCTTTTCATTGCGTTATCCTGACATTTTCTGCAAAATTACTATCTTTTATTTCAACCAGTCTACCTGATTCCGAGAAAGGAAAATGAAAGAAATTATAGTAAGGCATTCGAAGGTATTTAACTATTCATGATATATGTATATTACTTCACCTCTGGAAAATATGTTCAGCATAATCTCCTGCCTTTCAGTTTCTTCAGTGCATACTCAGGGCAAGACTATAGGGAATTGTCAACCCTAGTTGAGACTTGTTAACAGAAGTGTCATTCTAAGGCTTTCAAGCTAATGGGGCAAACAGGTTCAAGAACACTGGTACCATAAAAACAATGAGCACATTACAATAGGGGTATGAGCAGTACAGCGAGTGATGGGGAGGCTGTACATTAATTATGATGAGGGAGCATCTCATGGGTGAATTAAGGTTTGATTTGGTCCACAGGGAGCTATGCCTGTCCCATCTTCTTCCTAGCTCTCACCTCTTAAAGGAAGAGGAGTTGCCAATTTTATTGTTAAGAATTCAAGACTAGATCTGAGTCACATTTGTTAGTGATTAACTGTGCTTTTAAAAAATCAGGGAGCCGAGACTGGTTTGGCTCAGTGGATAGAGCGTCGGCCTGCGGACTAAAGGGTCCAAGGTTCGATTCCAGTTAAAGGCATGTACCTTGGTTGCGGGCACATCCCCGGCGGGGAGCATGCAAGAGGGAGCTGATTGATGTCTCTCTCTCATGAGTGTTTCTACCTCTCTATCCCTCTCCCATCCTCTCTGTAAACTATCAATAAAATACATTAAAAAAAAAAAATAGGGAGCCGTCCTGGCTGGGTGACTTGGTTGGAGCCTTGTCCCATACAACAAAAAGATGTGGGTTTGATTACCAATCAGGGCATATACCTAGGTTGTGGTATTACTCTTTTATTAGATAGGATGATGGGGGTGCATATAGGAGGCAGCCAATCTATATTTCTCTTTCAGATCAATATTTTTTTCTCTCTCTACCTCTCCGCCCCTTCCTCTTTCTCTAAGAATCAATTAAAACATATCCTCAGATGAGGATTAAAGAACAAGTAGTTTTTCTCTTCCACTCATTTTTGGCCTTCTTGCAATAAATGATGCAGGTCTCAGGATACTTCACGCTCCTCTGTTCCATTTCTAGAAGCAAAGTTAGTAGGCCAAAGCTGAGACTCCTCTTCGTGTCCAGCCATTCTTGGCAAATCACTTGAATGTCTTGCTCATTTCCACAAGTTCTTGTAGCAGGCAAACCATAAAGAAAAATAACAGGCAAGAGCTCTAGTCCAATTCCACCACACACACCCCTGCCCCCTCAAAGGGAGTTTTGCCCAGCTGCACTGATTACTTAGCAGTTAACGATAAAGGTTAGACATTTTGTCACATTGCTCAAGGAGTGGTCCCAAAGTCCTTTGTAAGTCTTTATTATTAAAATTACTCTGGAAACCTCTTAAATGATCAGAAACTCTACTTGTAGGAATTCAAAAGCCAAACATATGTATCACTTCTTTCCCTTTGCTTTTTATATATATATGATCTTCATTCCCTCCGACCGAGTAAGCCAATGTCTAATTTGAATAAGAATGGTAAAAAGGTAATTAAAGAAGCAATCATTCTTTTAAATTCTCTGAATGATCACAATAAAATGCATGATTTATCTTTATTATGACTTTTCAATCCACTATTTATTCTGAAGATCAAAAGAACGTTTTGAATAAGCATTTGACAGAGAATTTGGCCGTCATTTAGGTGCAACAAAAGCCTATCCAATTCCCAATGAAATACACAAGGTGAGAGGTGTATGCCAGCTGGTAAATAGTAACAGTCATTTTGCTAATTGATAAAGAAAAAACGAGCTTTCACCTTCCCCACAGTGGACATCAATTGGTTAGACCCCCAGTGGCATTTCTTCCTCTAAAGAACGCTTTCTCCCCTCAGCTATTCTTAAGTTCCCCTTGCTCACAGTGTGATTCTATACACTGATTCGACCAAATGTTCTTTAGCAGGTAGCTTAGTCGGGCAACATTAGTGTGATCTTATATTCAGATTTTTAAGACAGGAGAATAAGGAACATTGGGGAAGTATCTCTGTCTATCCTGAAGTCAGAAGATATAAAATTATGGAGTTGTCAGTATTTGTGTTTCCTTATCATTATCCTATCTAATAAAAGAGTAATATGCAAGTTGGCTGTACCTCTGCTACATCCACAAGCCACATACACCAGCCAATCAGGAACAAGTATGCAAATTAACCTAACCAAGATGGCTGTAGCCACAGAGAAAGCAGGAGGCATGGGTTTCCCTGGAAATAAAGGAAGCCAAGCTTTCTGCCTGTCCTGATCTGCTTTGGCCTCTGCTTAAAGCTATAAAGTTTCAATTATAGCAGTTAAACAAATCCCAACAGAAATGGCTGCAGCCATGGAGCAAGCAGGAGGCTTGGCTCTGCTCAAGGCTACAAAGTTTCAATTATAGAAGATAAATTAATCCCAGATACTAGGGCCTCTTCGTGGGTCACTGGGGAGCATGGCTGGCCTGCAAACTACCATAGGCCCCTGACCCAGGCCACCCCACACCCCAAGGGAACCTCCACCCTGATCAGGGACACCCTTCAGGGAAAGTCAGTTGGCCCCCTCCTGTGCACCAGGACTCTATCCTATCTAATAAATGATATGCAAATTGACTGTCACTCCAACACACAAGATGGCTGTCCCCATGTGGACACAGATGGCCATCACAAGATGGCCAGCAGGGGAGGGCAGTTAGGAGGGACTAGGTCTTCCAGGAATGGCAGTTGTGGGTGGTCAGGCCTGTAGGGGAGGGCAGTTGGGGGCAATCAAGCCTGTAGGGGAGGGAAGTTAGGGGTGACCAGATTGGTAGAGGAGGAATGTTAGGGAGGATCAGGCCCACAGGGAAGGGCAGTTAGGGGGACCCAGGCCTGCAGAGGAGAGTAGTAGGGGTGACCAGGCCTATAGGGGAGGATAGTTAGGGGCAAGGGAGCAGTTAGGCATCAATCAGGCTGGCAGGGGAGAGGTTAGGGGGTGATCAGGCTGGCAGGCAGAAGCAGTTAGGGGCAATCAGGAACACAGGCAAGTGAGCAGTTGGAAGCCAGCAATCCTAGATTGTGAGAGGGATGTCTGACTGCCTGTTTAGACCCAGTCTTACCTAAACGGGCAGTTGGACATCCCTTGAGGGGTCCCAGATTGGAGAGGGTGCAGGCTGGGCTTAGGGCCACCACCCCTCATGCACGAATTTTGTGCACTGGGCCTCTAGTTGAGTATATGTAGTAAAATAAGGAATAACTACAATTTGCAAAGAGTAAGAGAGACAAGCTATCCAAGCCAATAAAACATCAGTTGTAGTCTATTAATATAAAAAAATGTTTGGAGGGCTATTTTTAACCCTACCAAGTCCAGCCCCACTCACCAGAGATAATGTTTCTTATGGGGGTTTGGTGCCAAAGGGTCAACTAATGGTAATGAACCAGTATTTGTTTATTCTGTATGTATAACTTCCTATAAGTCACAGAGGGGAGAATTATAATTGGACAAACTTTCGCCCTTGTGCCAAATATGATCTTCATTTATTTAATATCTGAGGGTCATTTGAATATTGGGCAACATTTTCATTCTAGCTTGAAAACAGGACTAACATCTCTCACCAATAAGCATACTGAAGTGCAAGTGAATTCTGAATTTATGTCTGGGGCTTGAAATCTTGTGTGAAAAAATTATGCCATCCTATTATGAGGTGTCCTTTGCCAGTTATGGCTTATTGGCTAGTGTTACATGTAGAATATGAGGAAGAGGTATTTAGAAGTTAGAGGCAGACGCATTATACCAGTCAAAAACCCATAGGAGATTTTTCTTTCATCTTCACAACTGTCTCTGGTTCTAAAAGCTATTTAGCTCTGGGTTTCACTTAGCAGAAAACGTGAAAAATTCTAATATGAAGATTACTGCCTTTTTCATTTGTGATACATGTTTATGACATACAACTGTCTATCTGTATTTACAAGATAAGTGTTCTTTGCCTTTCTCTGAAGGCTTTTTTTTTTTTTTTTTTTTTGGCAATTTCATTCAGTATTGAGTAGAAATGCCTGGTAGAACTACATTTGGGAATTATTGTGTCTCATCTGAGATCTTGCTAAGAGACTCCAATCACTTATTTGTTTGATGTTGATGTTGTTAGTTATATAGTAAAGAATTCTGGACTCTGAGAACATGCATGTATTCCCTTGTGTATATGCTCATAATCAGGCATGTGTATATAGAGTGAAAAAGGAAAGCAAAATGACCAAGATATTTCAATATTATTAGAAGGAAGTATCTTTGATAGGGATGTCTTTTCTTTATCTCCCTAGGTGTGAAAATCATGGGATCATAATTAGAATTTCTACCCCTGTAAACAGGGATGAATATTGGACAGTTGGCCTGATTTGATTGACACACAATAAAGGCTGAAATCAGAAAGTTTTTATTCTTTTTTTTGTCTCCCATTTTTCACAAAAATAAAACACAGTCTTTCTTATAATCAGTAACTGAGAATAGCAATGTTGTTTGAGACTAGAGTATAAACTATATAGGCAATTCTTGACCAATACAGGGATTAGGGACACCAAGCCCCACATAGCCAAAATATGAATATAATTTTTGATTCCCCCAAAACTATCTCTTGGTTTCTGCAGAAGATTGATTCTAGAATCTCTGAAGATACCGAAATTTTCAGATACCTAAATTCCCTCTAGAAAATGGCATCTTATATAATAAAAGGCTAATATGCAAATTGAATGGTGGAATGACCAGTCGCTATGATGTGCACTGACTATCAGGGGCAGTCACTCAATGCAGGAGCTTCCCCCTGGTGGTCAGTGTGCTTGTACAGGGGGAGCACCACTCAGCCAGAAGCTCTGAGCTGGGCTTATGGCTGGTGAGTGCAGTGGATGGTGGCAGAGCTAAGGATGTCCAACTGATGGCCTTGGGAAGCTGGCCTAAACCATCAGTCAGACATCCCCCAAGGGCTCCTGGGCTGTGAGAGGGTACAGGTCGGGCTGAAGGACACCCCCCTTCCTTGCTCCAAGTGGCCTCTAGTAGATTAATATACACAGTTGGCCTTCTGCCTCCATGGACTTCCAAAGGGGAGTAGATAATAGTATAGGTATTTATTGAAAAATCTTCATATAGGCAGACCCACACAGTTCAAGTCCATGTTCTTTAAGGGTCAACTATATAGGGGATTATAAAATCAGTGACCAATAAATTCTTAATGCATGAGCATATACAGCCCACCTCATTTTATATCATTTTAGAAAAAAGATGCTGAAATTGTGAAGGCAGTGTTATCTTAAGATAGTCTAAGAGGCAGCCCAGTATTATGGTAATTTTGGAACATACTATTTAGGTTGGAAAATATTCTGTAATGGTCACATCAGTCTGTCGAAAATAAGCTGCTGCAAAGTAATCAAATCTTAATTTGGGTTGTTTTTGTGTTTTTAAAACTGATGGTATTGAGCTAGTGCAGTGATTTTCTTTTATTTCCTTTGTATGTGGAACTTTGGAAAGCTGAAACATTAGAGATTTGCAGTTTGAACAATCTAATTTTGGATATGCTTACAAAGTTATATAAGTTCCAGATCAAGAAAGCCCTGGCTTCCAATATTAACAAAGAAACCTGCACTTCAACGGAATATCTTAATGAGATTTCTATGGTTATATTTGAATAGACTAGAAAGAAATGTTTAAAGTGATGTTTTTTTATATTTTGTGAGAATTTAATTTATCTCTATAATCAAGGGTTTTATTGTGAGGTTAATATAGTTCCATTTTTTGTAGAGTAAAAAATACACCTAGCTGATGTAGCTCAGTGGTTGAGCCATCGACCTGTGAACCAGGAGGTCATAGTTAGATTTTGGTCAAGGCATATGCCCAGATCCCCAGTAGGGGGCGTGCAGGAGACAGCCTATCAATGATTTTTTTTCTCATCATGGATGTTTCTATCTCTCTCCCTTTCTGAAATCAATAAACATATATTTTAAATAATGAAAATTACTTCCTCTTCTAGACAGTTGGACTTCACTTTCTTTGTACTCATTATATTATTCTGTATATCAGTCTTGGCTAAATTATGCAGAGTAAGAAATGACTCTGAAATCACAGTGGATTAAAACAATACATGGTTATTTCTTGGCCATGCTATATATCCATATGGAAATATCAGGGTATTCTGTTCATTATGGTACCCATTGTACAAGAATATAATCTGACATGCAAGAAATAATTGAAATGATTTCTTAGCCTAGTATAAAATGTAATAACCTAAAGAAAAATCTTTTTCTGACCTATTTCAGTAAATTTTGGAGGAAACATCAAAAATATGTTTATTAGAACATCTAAGGAATACTAATCATTCTTATCTCATTTATTTCCAGAAAGATTCATAGAGACATTTGCAAATTTTAAGAGCAAAAATTTTGTACTTATTTTCCTCATTGACTGTTTAGACCTAGCTGTCCTTCTAATGATGTAAATAATAAAAATTAAAGCAGAATTTTTGACTGTGAGATACCTAATGCTCTTTAGTGTGCCCTCAAAAATGAGAAGCATTGCTGGAAATGGATTTAGTGCAAGGAAATGCATTAGTCCAACATGTCAGGCAATAAAATATTTATTGTAATAGGAAAAAGGAGTCAAAATGGCAACCTATTTAATTTTGTTTAAAGGTAAAAAATAATAATAAAAATGATATCTTTGATTATTTTATTACTAGAGGCCCAGGGCATGCACTCGGTGGGTCCCTCAGCTCAGCCTGCACCCTCTCGCAGTCTAGGACCCCTAAGGAGATATCTACCTGCCAGCTTAGACCTGTTCCCCAGTCAAACATTCCTTTGGCATCCCAGGAGCCCTTAGGGGATGTCTGATTGACAGCTGAGGGGGCCTAAGAGCCGTTTTAACTTCAAAGAAGAACTTGCTGTGGGAGCGGGTCTAAGCCACAGTCAGACATCCCTAGCACTGCCTTCTTAGCACTGCTGTGGAGGTGGGTGAGGGCCCTTCCACCACCTCTGAGCTCTCGGCTGAGTTTGTGGCTGTGAAGAGAGCTCCCCCTGTGGGAGTGCAGTGACCATTAGGGGCAGCTCCTGCATTGAGGGTCTTCACCCTGGTGGTCAGTGCGCCTCAGCGCGCATCATAGTGACCGGTCGTTCCCAGTTGTTTCACTGTTAGGGTCCATTTGCATATTACCTTTTTATTATATAGGATAGTTTGAATTTAAAATCCACTCCCTAAACAAACCAATGAGCAATGCTCTTTTGTCATAGTCATTTACAAAGGGGAGAGAGATCTTTGCTGATATTGACCTTCTCTGTGCAATTATTATAAATTTTATTTAGAGGACTGCTTATCCAATACATTTCATGGCTTCCTGTATCATAGACTTGTATTAGGAAAAATGTGGTTCTATACACATCAGTGAAGTCTTTCTTCTCCCTTACTGAAAGCACAGCATGATGCACATTTTATTTCTCATTATAGAAACATGTTTCTCCATTAGACTTCTTTTGAGTCTCAGTCAACAAATTTATATATGTCTTTAGCAGGAAATGAAATTAAAAAGCTTATGATGTATACCGTGTAGTGATAACTTCTCTCTGGAATAGATATTTAGTAGATTTTTAAATTTCATTTAGTAATGTTTTTTTTTTTTTTTTTGACATGATGAGCAACATAAACATCTGTGTGTAAGCCTAGGTAGTTAACAAAAGCCAATGTATGCCCACACATCTGAAGAAAAGGGTGAGGAGGAAGATTTCTACTTATAATCAGAATGGTAGAGGAAGCTTTTCTCTGCCAGTCAGTTTCCTGGAAAATGTTGCTATCTGAAATGCTTCATCATAATTTAATTCAACGACTCTGAACTAATCAAATCTAGGATCCTTTTGGCAGAGATCGGGCTTCATAAATATTCACTCGAAGCTCTTCTTTGAAGTTAAAAAAGGCTTTAGAAATATGCTTCTATTATCATTAAGGAGCAAAAGAGTCATTACTTTCATGTCTTATTCTATCTACCCAAACCCCTGTGAAAAGAATCAGGCAGAGCGGAGAGGCCCAGAGAATGAAAGATTGAGTCCTGGCCACTATGTGTGGTTGTGCAAAATCCTATGTGGGAGCTCTCACTTTGGTGAAGCCGAGCTGGCATTTGGATACCATTCAGCTTGCCAACCTAGAAATTTAAGTTTATTACACGTCTCCCTTTGCCAGTTCAACCTCTGTGACTTTCTATAATAAATCCTTTTGTTAATACACTATCCTTCATGGAGAATTAACATAATTCTCTTCCTTTTTCAGCACATAAAGACATTTGAGTAAGGTAACCTATGAAAGAATCTTACTATCGTGTCTAAAATATGAAAAATAATAAATGTTATATATCATGTTAATAATAAATGACTAGCCAACCTTTCTTTTTTTATCACATACTCAAAACCCAATACTGAGTAACTCGTTGACTTCTTATAAATATATTTTTTTTCTTTAAAAAGCAACACTAGTGGTTTATAATTTGCCTATTGTGCCCTAACATGTATGTGCAGGTATGTGTATCTGTGTATCTATCTACCTACCTACTTACCTACCTACCTACCTATCATTATTTTCTAAATATCCATGCAATCAGAATTTGGTAACACTTTTATAAGTCAATTTTTACATCAGAATATTAAATCATAAAAACATTTGATTTATTATTATTATATTAAATATTTTATTACACAAGATTAAAGTGGTCTGAATTTTAAAAAGAATTTAAAATATTAACCAGGATTAATAACAAAATCAATCAAATCCACAAGGCTATCATGATCCTCCTTTACTTGCTAATAGGATTATTTCAAAAGAATTTAATTATTGAATATTGAGTTATGTTTTATCAGACAAAAGTAAGTCTTTAATACAGCCTATTTTATGGAGAAATTTCATCTTAAACTTAGGGTAGTACTTATGCTCAACATTTAAAATTATACTAGAAAATTTTTACATGGGAGAACTAATGAAAACATTTTTATGTCACTAAGAACATAATCAAAACTTAAGGTTCTATTTCATAAGAACTAAGATCCCAAAATATAATAATCTATTCCAGCAAATATATTTTTCTTGTGAGTTCCTGTGAGTCTTTCCATTTCTGACTTAGAAATCCTATCTAATAAAAGAGTAATATGCAAATTGACCATAGCTCCACCACACCCACAAGCCTCACACACTAGCCAAGTCCACCAGCCAATCAGAATGAATATGCAAATTAACCCAACCAAGATGGCTACAGCCACAGAGAGAGCAGGAGGGAAGCTTGGGTTGCCCCTGGAGATGGAGGAAGCCAACCTTTCCACAAACCTGGCCAGCCCAGGCCTCTGCTTAAGGCAACAAGGTTTCAATGGCTGTGTGAGCAGAAGGCTTGGCTCCACTCCAGGCTACAAAGTTTCAATTGTAGAAGATAAATAAATCCCAGATACCAGGGCCTCTGCTTGGGTTGCTGGGGGCCGGGGCTGGCCTGCAAACCACCAGAGGCCCCTCCCCCAGGGAACCTACCACCCTGATCTGGAAAACCCTTCCGGGCAAACTAGCTGACCTTCACCTATGTACCAGGCCTCTATTCTATCTAATAAAAGAGTAATATGCAGATTGACTATCACTCCAATGCACAAGATGACTGCCACTATGTGGTCAAAAGATCCTGCCCCCATGTGGACACAAGATGGCCACCACAAGATGGCCAGCAAGGGAGGGCCGTTGGCAGGGACCAGGCCTGAAAGGGAGGGCAGTTGTGGGCAATCAGGCCATCAGGGAAGGGCAGTTGGGAGGAACCAGGCCTGCAAGGGAGGAAAGTTGGGGGTAACCAGACTGGCAGAGGAGGAAAGTTGGGGGTGACTGGGCCTGCAGGGAAGGGCAGTTAGGGGTAACCAGGCCTGCGTGGGAGGGAAGTTAGCAGTGACCAGGCCCAAAGGGGAGGGCAGTTGGGAGGGACCCAAGCCTCCAGGGGAGGGCAGTTAGGGGCAAACAGGCTGGCATGGGAGAAGTTAGGCATCAATCAGGCTGGCAAGGGAATGGTTAAGGGGTGATCAGGCTGGCAGGCAAAACTGGTTAGGGGCAATCAGGAAGGCAGACAGATGAGCAGTTGGAAGCCAGATAGTGAGAGGGATGTCCGACTGCCCATTAGGCCTGATCTTGATGCCACCTTAGCCAGGTAAGATTGGGCCTAAACGGGCAGTTCGACATCCCTTGAGGGTCCTAGATTGGAGAGGGGGCAGCCTGGTCTGAAGGACCCCCTACCCCCATACACGAATTTTGTGCACCAGGCCTCTAGTTTTATAATAAATGTTATTTAATAAAGACTATTTTGGGAAAGCCAAACAAGAGATAATTCTTACTTATACTGATTCTGTCATACATTTTTCTTTCTTAAAAATGAAAGATAAATAAGTTTGAAATTAATAACTGATATGGTTTGATACACAGTAGACAGTTATAACTCTTTTTCAAAAGAAGTTTGTTTATTATCAGTGTTTACCTCCTGGGTGATATTTCATCTCTATGTGAAACCATAACTCCATGGTGCTTCTTACTAAGTGAGTATGCCACTTAGCTGATATCTTTGAATTGTAATAAAATTAAACATTTTATATAGTTATTCAAGGGTATAAGTACTCTACCTGATGAGAAAACTCAGCTGCTGTCTCCAAGCCCCACATAGCTTCTAGGGTGCCCATGGATAAAAAATGCTCTTCTGCTTCCCTCTTCAGATTGTCTTGTGCATTTTGGGGGTATGGGTAATTGCTTCTTACTCTCAGTCAGATGTAATCCATTCATGGACTGGGTCAGAAGGAATAAACTTGGAATTGAATAAAAAGTTTCTCCTCACAAGATCTTTACCTTCTACCTTCGTACCAGTTTTCTGGGAATATTGAACTCCCCCAAATACCACTGGATTACCTGTTCATAAATCAAAGGCAAGCTGATTAGAATTTGCTGTAGAATGAGAGGACAGCACCATGACAGACTTAACAATGTCTCAGGAGGAGTGAGTCAGAGAAGAATATTTCTAAGACTTGAGAGTTTATGCTAAAGAAATTTAAATGAGTCTTTCAAAGTAGAGAACTGGTTGGGATTAGGCAAAGATTGTGACACAATTGTTTAAGATTGGTAGACATCATAATGTAAGAGTCTAATGGTGTCCTGGGAGTCTAACTCTACAGATATGGTGTGAACAGCAAATGTTTAAAACGTTGACTTTTAATGTTGCTAGGGGGGGAAAATAGGACCTTTCTATTTTGCCATGATTTTAACTTGTCTTATGGCACTGAACTTTACAAAACAAAACAAAACAAAAACAACAACAACAACAACAACAAACAAAACAAAAAACAAAAAAACACTTTCTGTCTGATCCCAGAGGCATCTGATCCTATAACTCCTTCTACGATCTACTTAGTGGACCTTATGGTAGTGGTTTCACAGATGTATAATTTACTAATGAATAAATTTAAAGTAAATGGATTTTAAGGCATAGACAGATATTTAGATATTCAGTTAGAAGTTTACATTTAGAAAGTAAAGTGAACATTTTTTGGTGATTTGGCAATATTCTTGTTATACGTTTGGCCATGGGCTTAAGAACAGGAGAGTTAGGCACTAAAATCTCAACTTGACTACTTACTAGCTGTGTAACTCCTAACAAAGTCAGACAGTTCTTCTGGGGATGATGTTCTCAGTTACTAAGTGAAGGTAATAAAATGTTTCGTGTTGTTTTTTCTTTTTATCATAAGTAAAAATAAACCTTGAGTAGACTAAATAATTAAAAGATAAAAAAGTTAATAACAAATCCTATATAATAAAAGCGTAGTCTGCAAATTGTCCCCTTGACCGAGAGTTGTCCAGGAGTTCGTCCAGGGGGCGGGGCTGGCCTAGGGAAGGGAGAAAGTACTTGGCTGTGGGCCAGCAGCTGCTAAGAATCTTATCAGTGCATGAATTTTGGGCACTGGACCTCTGGTATAGAAAAATATTGAGTAGTGGATTTAAAAAGAATTTTAAAAATCATTTAAACAGAAAAGAAAATGAAAGAAATCACAACTCAAGTATTAAATATGTGACACATAAACCTAGGAGGGGCATTATTGGTGTGAAGAAATACAGTAAACAAAACTAAAGGTAAATTATAACTTGATATTTTAAAAATCAATATATAAAATTCTAACATGCAGTAGAGTTGTGGAAACCCCTTTCATGTACCACATGGTTCAGGGTTCTGGTTCAGGGTTCGAGTTCTGGAGGAGACTACACACAAATGAAAAGAGACTAGGAAAGTATCAATTTGGCCATATTGGGGGGCCAGATGGGAGCCTTCCTTTAGTGGAAAGACTACCACCTTCCTTTGGCCTTGCCATCCTTTTATTCAGGTTTGGGATACACCCTTTGCCCTGAAGCAGGCAATTCCAGTAACAGGTAGATTATCTTATCAGTAAGGATTTACATGATTACTGGGAAGTTGCTTCAGTTACCACTGTCTTAATTAGATAGGAGGTAACTGCTCTGACCTTTCAGAGCTGCAAGGTTGACCAGCTTTCCAGGTTCCTTGTCCATACTTTCTATTTAATGAGACAATGATTGGTTTCTGGCAAAGAGTGAGCAAAAAACATGGATAAAATTCATTAATAAATATGAAAAGGAAAATTAAATAAAAAATTCACAACCCAATTAGTAAACAATAAAAATGTTCACCATCACTCACTATTAGAAATTTAAAAATTTTTAAAAGTTATAGTTTATCAAGTTTAGGAATTACTGTTAAGCCAGAGTGATCAATATAACATAGTCCTGGCCAAGGATTGAAAGATCAAAGGAACAAAAGAGCTCAGAAACAGTTCTACTTATACAGTCACTTGATTTTTGACAAAGGAGATGAATCATTGCAACGGGGAGAGAAAAATATTTTCAACAAATTGTGCTGGAATATCCATAAAAAATGAATCTCAACCCCCTACTTCATACCACACAATCCTGGTGTGA